>CAIGRN010192529.1:0-39416 GCA_903798345.1 Fraxinus anomala
AACTCCTTCACAAAGGATTCATCCGTGAGAGTTTAAGCCCTTGCGCTATTGACGCTTAAGAAAGATGGCTCTTAGAGAATGTGCGTACATAGTCGTGCCATCAATAGGATCACGGTAAAGTATTGCTTTCCCATCCCTAGGATTGACGATATGTTAGATATGATGGTTGGTGCTACAATCTTTTCAAAAATTGATTTGAAGAATGGATATCACCAGATTAGGATCCGCCCCAGTGACGAATGGAAAATCGCCTTTAAAATAAAAGATGGTCTTTATGAGTGTCTAGTTATGCATTTCGGCCTAACCAACGCCTCGAGCACTTTTATGCGAGCAATAACACAAACTCTTAGTCATTTCATAGGTAAGTTCATTGTCGTCTATTTTGACGACATTCTCGTCTATAGTACAACGAAAGAACAACACCGCGATCATCTCAAGCAGGTTTGTTCCACCTTTCGGGCAACAAAATTGTATGCTAACGTCAAGAAATATTCTCTCTTCATCGATAGAGTTGTTTTCCTAGGATTCAGAGTATCTGCCGATCCTACCAAAATTCAGGCGACTGTTGATTAGCCTGAGCCTAAACACTGTACATGATGTCAGGAGTTTGGCCTAACTATCTTTTACCGTCGTTTCATTAAGGGGTTTAGCACAATAATGCTCATATTACGGAGTGCATGAAGAAAGGAGAATATCATTGGACACAGGAAGCGACTAAGGCTTTTAAACTAGTAAAGAAGCGAATGACGATAGCTCCTGTCATACGCCTTCTTGACTTCGCCAAAGTTTTTGAGGTTGAGTGTGATGCTTTCGGGGTAGGAATAGGTGGAGTCCTTAGTCAAGAACGTCACCCTATCGTTTATTTCAGTGAGAAGTTGAACGATGCCAAACAACAGCACTCAACTTATGATAAGGAATTGACGCAGTTGTGCAGGCTTTGCGATATTGGCGTTATTATTTGCTATCCCAAGAGTTTGTTCTTTATTCGGAACATGAGGCCCTCTGTCATCTCACTGCCCAAAAAAGGTTAAATTCTAGGCACGGTCGTTGGGAGAATTTGTTCTTTATTCGGACCATGAGGCCCTCTGTCATCTCACTGCCCAAAAAAGGTTAAATTCTAGGCACGGTCGTTGGGTTGAATATTTACAAGTCTATTATTTTGTTTTGAAACATAAGAAAGGGGCTGAGAACCAGGCGGCTAATGCATTAAGTCGTCGTATCTCCATTTTGTCGGTTATGAACGCCGAGGTCATAGGCTTTGAGCGCCTTAAGGAGGATTACGCGACATGTCCCGATTTTAAGAATATCTTTCTTGATTTGAAAGGAGGATGGTCGGATACTGTAGATGTTCGCCTTGAGGAGGGTTACCTTTTTCGAGCCAATAAATTGTGCATCGCTCGAACTTCAGTACGAGACTTCATAGTATGAAAAATTCATGCGGGAGGCTTAGCCGATCACTTTGGGCGAGATAAGACCATGAAGGAGATTGAACATCAATTCTATTGGCCTAGCTTAAAGAAAGACGTGGCCAAGATAGTAAGCACTTGTAACACCTGTTAGTTGGCCGAAGATAAGAGGCAAAACACTGGTCTTTACTCTCACTGTTCCTAATTGCGGGCAAGATGTGTGTGGATTTTGTGTTAGGGCTTCCGCATACCCCGAAGAAACATGATTCTATTTTTGTGATAGTGGATCGTTTCTTGAAAATGGCTCATTTTATCCCTTGTAGCAAGACCTCAGATGTATCCCGGGTTGCCACATTGTACTTTAATGAAATTGTTAAATTGTAAGGCCTCCCCAAAACCATTGTGTCCGACAGAGATGCTCGGTTCACTAGTCACTTTTGGAGAACGTTATGGCACAAGATTGGTACAAAGTTGAAATTCTCTTATGCCTATCACCTGCAGACTGACGGTCAAACTGAAATGGTTAACCGTAGTCTTGGTAATTTATTAAGGTGTCTAGTCTAAGAAAATTTTAAAAATTGGGACTTAATTCTTCCTACAGCTCTAATTGCATATAATAGTTCCATGAATCGGTCGTTAGGTACGAGTCCATTTGAAGTTGTTCATGGTTTCAAGCCTAGGAAGCCTTTAGATCTCATTTCGATGTCCACATATGCTAGAGTGTCTGTCAGCTGAAGCATTTGCACAACATTTTCACGACTTGCATATTGAGATCAATAAACAACTTGAAGCTAGTAACGCATCCTATAAACTTCGAGCTAATTTGCATAAAAAACATGTTGATTTTAATATTGAGGATTATGTTATGATCCGAATTCGACCGGAGCGTCGCCTACATGGATCCGCCTCCAAATTGTAAGCTCGTAGCGCTGGTCCTTTTAAAATTTTAAAGTAAGTGGGCCCAAATGTATATGTACTTGAACTTCCACCACATCTTACCACAACTTGGTTACCACCATACTTTCAATGTTGAGGATTTAGTTACTTATAAAGGCCATTTCAATCCCTCCGATGATCCTTTCCTACCCCCATTTGTGGACCTTCACCCTGAATTTCTTGCCACTTCTAACCCAACACCACATTTCTCAACACAAAAAGATAAAATTAATGCTATTTTAGATGAACAGATAGGGTTGACTAAAGATGAGAATGTTCAACACTTCCTTATTCGTTGGGTTGATCAACCCGAGTCTGATTGCACATGGATTACTAGAGAGACGCTACAACAGCTTGACCCAGACTTATTGGAGCTCTATCGGAGTCAGCAGGATCTTCATTTGCCCAATTCTCCTTCCACGCATCCAGGGGACATTGGTGGGGATACCTGATTCAGACCACCGCTGACACGCTTTTACCGACGTCAGAAGAAGCTCGCTCAACCCCTTAGTTTATGGTTGGGCGATTGATTGCAACATTTATGACTTATCCACTCGACATGGTCGAGTTTTCTCCCACCTCGAGAGAGTTGATGTGGACATTATCGAGACATCGAGACTTAATTTTATTGTTATTGGGTTTTATCATTTATGTTTTCTATTTTTTATTATTATTGGACTTGTAGTAGTGGGTTGACCCAAGCCCGACAATTGGTAACTACGAAATTATTTTCTGGAAATATTGTGCTACGTATTAAGATAAGAACCAAGTCCAATATCTTGTGTAGACTGCTACTAAATGGAAAGATAAATTGAAATGAGGTTCTTAGCTCTGTATTTTTGATTTGTTGTTCACTTAAACAATGAGTTAATAATAAATAAACCTTACTCAAACATATTAAGCAAACACAGAGGCAAGAAGTGTTTCCTTTGTGAATGTTATGCTGCACAGTTGTATTTTTCATCTATACTAATGCCTTCCAAATATTGAAGATCATTGGTTTCACTCTTGAAGGGATCCTTCCTTCAGGTACAATCTACAATCACTTACCTTATTAGAGTTTCAAGGAGAAGAGAGAGTGACAGGCATGAATGAAGCCATACACACTAGTAAAAGGGTTATATACTAAAGCTATTCTCTGAAATACGATTAAGACATTAAACTACCAACTTCCTCAAGCAGTCAAAAAATTGTAATAGAGCAGTTTATTGTACAAACATATGAAATGGCCACCAATTATTTTCAAAGTCAAGGTTTCAAGGACTGAAATGGATTCTTGTCTTTCAATGAAATTGCACTTACCACATGTTATCTTCTTGTGATCATTGGCAAAAACTCTCACAATATAACCCTGAAAATGACAATTTGGTGTTTTAAGTAGTTTAGCATTCTGTATAGTGGAAGGTGCATCAATTAGAAACTATCTAAAAATAAAAAATAGAAGAGATAGACATATAGAATTTGATCTTAAACCTATAAATATTTAAGTTTCCTTGGATGAGAGGTATTTTTTTTTTTTTTTTTATAAGAAACATGATCAAACCTGGGAAAAGCACTACCAAACAGCTCCAATGAAGATGAATATTTCACATGGATGATTGGACATCTTTACATTATGTGTTCTTCTCTATATTTTATGACATAGTATAANTAAAGACATATAATTAATATTTTTCGATATGGTCATTGTTGTCCACTTGTTACTTTTATTGAAGTATCCTTCAGAAAATAATGCTTAATAGGCAACAACAATAAACTAATTGGGGGAGTCTATATTGGATTCTTTGTCACTCCATTTGATCCCTCTTTACATTTATGGAAAATTCGAATGCAATCATACCCTTTACCAAAATAAGGGATGGAAGGATTAAATTCTTGCAAATTTGTGTGTTATTTTCAATAATCCAAATCTGTCCTATTAGTACCATGTCAATTCAAGGGTAATTTTGGAACAACGAATGCATCACTCAACGTTGAATATATATGAAAATTTTACTAAATAAATCATACAAAACTTTCTCATTGGATATTGAATTGATCGTTAGCACCTTCGGAACTGTCAAGGCATTCAACTGCATGATGTACAAAATATAAGTTCATATACCTTTTGTCCTTGTTCATTCATTGGTATGCATTCAACGGCTATAAGGATTAGTGGCCCCTGATACAAACACAAAAATAGAGGTAAGAGAGATTTTTAATGCAAATAAAATATTGTCATTGAAGATTAAGTATATTAATGAGAAGACATTAATATACTTACCCTCGATGTTCTGTCTAGTTCCATCCGGATAATGGCGAACCCACTAATAAGTAGAGAAAAATTGGTGACCAAAAAATTGAACTTATCAATACAGGGAACTTGAAATATATAGCCCTTACATATGAGTAATCTTGATCATACCTGGAACATACAAAGAGAAGTTCCGCATACAGGATATCCACAGCCTAAGAGTTTACATCCTAGTTTAGCCTCCCCAATAATTTGAAAGCCTTCTATTCCAGGACCCTCTTCTGAAGGCAGAATTTTTATTATACGTTGCAAAAGAAGAAGATGCATTAATCAGTCAGAAGGGTATATGGAATATTACCTTCTGAACTAAAGGAAGCAACTCCATCACCCATTGTTGGTTGATGGAAAGATTGTTCATTGTTCCATTGCTCAGATCCTCTCTGCAATCCATTGCTGTCAAGCAAATTGTCAACAGTATGCCCTGCAAAATTTCTGCAATTTTAATCAGTCAGCACTCTGCATGAAGAGGAATTTTTTCAAATAACAAAGTAAAAATTTAAGCAGAATCTGGAGTTTTAAGAAAATGTAAATGGGGAAAAAGTTATCCTGTCACATTTACGAGCCGTTTCATTAGGATAGGATAAATCAAGAATTAGCACATTCTGATGTTGACAGTCTCTCCTAGCTTCCAATGTAGTTGTGCCAATTAAAATAAACTGTATTATAAAATCATTCTATGAAACTTATTGTATTCTACAGAAAGGATTAAGTCATTAGTCATAAGGTAGATGAAATCCTTTCATTCTCCAACTGCAGCTTCATCTATAATTTTCCTTCAAGTCTCCTTATTATAGTGTTAATTTTATACTTTTTCAGCATAGATGAGTGATGAAATTGGTAAATGCATTCAGAGGAATAGAAGGATACACAAAATCTCTAATTATGCATGACAATGAACTCCATTGCTTAAAGATAATTAATGTAAATTGCATATTCGAGGAATGAAGAGTTACTATTTTACCACACATCCAATACCTAGGAAAATAACCCACCCACCCCAAAAAAAGAAAAAAAATGGAAAAAAGAAAGAGAGATTATCATTTGTTGATTTAAATGTAGATCCTACACTGGCATGTGGCGACATTTATAAACTAAAGAATTGATAATTGGCTGAATAATATTATTCATCTACCCAATCGTATTTATAAAAGATACAAACCATATTTAAGGGGGACAACTAATTCTATTACTATGTTAATTCCTTGCTAAATAAGAAATATAATTGATACAAACATCTACACATTCTAACTCCTCTAAAGTTGCTGCATTATCACACATGTCCAATTTGGATAATGATGTAAAGAATGGTCCGCTAACAACAACATAAGTCATTATATCAACAAGTTGATCCGCACTCTTAATTTAGAGAACCTGTCCTTGATGTACTTCCTGTCAAGTTCAACATGCTTGATTCGATCATGTTGTACTGGGTTATTTGCTATATGAGTAGCTATTTTGTTATCACATGAAAGCACCGTGAGATTCTTTGCGCCAAACCCAACCTCACCAAGAAGAATTTCGGCCACCTAAGTTCGGTAGTTGAATGAATAAGAGCGTAGTCTAGACAGTGATACCACATTTTGTCTATACTCCTCCAAATCACCAAATTGCAGTCAACAAATGATAAATACCTGACATAGACTTCCTATCCAATCTCGAACCAGCAAAGTCTGAATATGTATTACCCACAATATATGGATGCCCATGTTTACAGAACAAAATATTCTTCCCCAGAGAGGAATTTAAATACGCCAAAATACAATTTGTTGCATTCATATGTCAGTCACTCAAATTATGCAAAAATTGACTCAACACACATTGCATATAACAGGTCAAGTTTTGGTGCGAGTTAGATCAACTTCTACTAGTATTTGATCTCTCTCTTAGTCAAAGTTTGACCAGGGTAGATAGATAGGCCATGATCACCTTAATATGAGTGCTTACAGGCTGACTTGCTGAATTCTGCCAAGAGATCTATTATATACTTTTCTTGGGAAAGAAGAGGCACATGCTTTGACAGAGATACTTCAATGCCGAAGAAGTACTTTAGAACCCCATGCTTATGGTTCTACTAGGGTTTGGTAGAGAGAAGGTAATTTCTGAATTTTATTAGGTTTCCTTGCCATGATACCAAATTGAAAATCGACTACTCATTCATATTTATACTAGATGCAAATCCTATTTAAGGTACGACAACTAATTCTATTACTATGTTAATTCCTAGCTAAATAAGGAATACAATTGAAGCATCTATAAATTCTAACTAAATGGATATGCTTAATTAGAATATAAGTTTTCAAACAATTCATGCTTCTAAACAAATCTGATGTAGCATCAAAATGATGTAACTGAGGTCAGAGAAGCAGTAAACTGGGAATAAGAAGAAGAACAGCAGGGGAAGAGAAGCACCGGAAGGAAGGAGAGAACCAGAGAAGAAGGAAAAAACTAGAAGAGAAGGGAGAAGAAAGAATACCAGAGAAGGTGAGAAGAAAACCATGGGCAGCAAGCCTGTTAATGTCAAATCTGTCCGAGTTTTCAAACTTACAATACCAATTATATAAAGGAAAACAAACCTAAACAGAAAGGGGCCTTGGGCCAGCCCAAAGACAACAAGCCCAATTAATCTAAATGAACATAAGTAGAAGTAGCCCAAAACATACCATATATTTAGGTGATGTCCTCACTAAAATCACCTCCAGAAATATAATAAACCAAAACTACACGATCATGCAAACTTCATACTCTTATCTCCAACACCAATCTCTTTAAATAGTACACAGAGTCTCACTTAGCTAAGAATATGAATTGTGGAACCTGAAGTGGGGAACGTAATACAAGGTTCATTTCAAGTAATTAATTATTGTGGTTCTAATTTGATTAAAATAATGAAAGTTTGAGGTTTACAATGATAAGGTTTAAGCATTCAAAAGATAGGTGGCTGCACATGGGAATACTAATCTCTCCAGCTGGCCAGTTCTGAAGTAGAAAACTTGGCAGGCCTAAGTAGTATGACATATACTCTTATAACATAAATGAAAGAAAACATATTGGGTAACAACCCAAGCCCGAGGCCTCAAGACCTTCACCAGAACCATTAATAAGTCACTGATCAAATGACTTAAGCCATTGGTAATGCAGGGCCTTACAAACTTCTCTATCTCTGGACGGAAACCAAATGATAATACAAGTTAAAGGAAGAGCAATTTTAGAAACTCAAAAGGCATGTAGAATGATATAAGACATATACTCTTATATCATAAATGAAAGAAAACATAATGGGTAACAACCCAAGCCTGAGGTCTCAAGACCCGCACCAGAACCATTAATTAGTCACTTACCAAATGACTTAAGCAATAGGTAATACAGGGCCTTAAAAAATTCTAACCAAATGATAATACAAGTTAAAGGAAAAGCAATTTCAGAAACCCAAATGCACGTAGAATGATCTAACTAATGATAAATTGGGTACATGAAAAGAGACAAGAACGCTACATTGTAACATTTAAAAAAGCATGAAATTTTACATCTCACACTACGTATAATCTGTATG
The DNA here is from genome assembly GCA_903798345.1 of Fraxinus anomala. NCBI lineage: Eukaryota > Viridiplantae > Streptophyta > Magnoliopsida > Lamiales > Oleaceae > Fraxinus > Fraxinus anomala. The sequence goes on from CAIGRN010192529.1 coordinate 8,186, forward strand.
AACAAAAGATAATAATTGCAATGCCCCTCCATCAATGAAAACATCTGGGAAGGGACTCTAAACTTGAAAATGAATTCGATACAATTCAAAGATGAAAAATCATTTGAAGCAAGACAAATCCAATAATGCACAAAATGACTTTTGAGAGATCAAATCGTGTGATTCAAAACTTACATCATTTTCCAGTATAATATGTGAAAGGTAAGGTGATAAGGCTAGATCATTGCCATACAATTGAATTGATATGCAAGTGAAAATATTCTCAGTAATAAAGATGTCAAAAACAAATTAACCATTAATAAATAATTTCGAAACTTCAAGCCAACCTATCAGTGTTGCGAATTGTCATTCTTGTAGGATCGATGCCTTGGACATATGTTGACACACTATTGGTTGGTTCCGAATTGTGCCCCTCAACATACTGGTTATAGTGTGAAAAACCATGAACACCCTAAAAAAGGAAGATTAAAAATTAATTAATTCTTTCTTTAAAAAGGAGAGAAATAATGGATTAAAAGAAGAAATTTAGAGTGGGGCAATCAAAGTAGACAATCACAGTGCCATAGAACTGCTTGAGAGTTGATCATTCATAAAACTAGTACTAGGAGTTTCTTTGTCGTAAAAATTTCTAGCATCATTTTCGATCATCAAACTCAAATCTTGCAGTTTGGCCTGCATGGTGATTTTCCCTTATTAGTTCCATTCACTGACTGCCCCACAAGTACAATACCAGAGAATGAAGGGTAAACACGAAAAAATACATTTCGAGAATTATTTTCTTGTACTTTATCTGGTTTAGATAAATATGATTTGCCCTAAGGTGACAAAATTATAATCGGAGGTCCAACTTAACAAGCTAATGTTGAGGTCAACCACCACAAAAGGTAGACCTATGAAGTATCTCCTTTCAAATGGGAAAAGCAAAGAATGGTTCGCAATATTTGCCTATACAGAAGTCATCTGGCATTTGATAGAAAAAAACACTTCTTTAACAGAGAATTCTATGGTTTTCAAGTGCAATTGTTAGTTTCAAAGTTTTTCAATGGCATGGCTTTATCATGGTGGATAAATTCACTCTATCAATGTATATTTTACACTCCAACGATTACAAAGCAGTATAAACAATAACAAAATAAAAGAAATAATAATATAGACTTAGAAGTCAAATTTTTCAAATAAATATAGCTTCCATTATCTACAACCAAAAATAAAATAACAGGGAGCACTATATCCTCAACTAGTATCTTCTCAAAAAAGTAAAGATATAATCACATAAATTATTTGAAAAAGGCACGAAGACATTTTACAGGCTAAATACAATTTTAACAAAAAAACTACTTTACTAGGAAGAAACAAAAAAAAACTGAGTTTTAAGTATATTTTATAATGAAAATGCAAATAATGCAACTATGTCATTTAACCCCTGTTTGAGCCACATTAAAATTTTTATACTCATTCTTCTACTAATTTTCAACCACATATTCTTCAATAAAATAATATTTTTCATCACATCAATAACTTTTCCTTCTTTTTCAACCACACATTCTCCATCAATCTACTATTCCAAAATATCTTCCAAAATAATGTAGCTCAAACACACCCTTAATTATTAGCTTGTAGCATAATCATAAAATTAAAAACCACTAAGGGTTCGTTCGATTGACAAAGGTGGAAAGGTTTTCAATTCCATGTAAGTTGAAAAATAAAAACTCAAGTATTCCATAGGAATGCATTTTCCATGAAATTGACAAAAAACAAGCTTAAAATGGTTGTACCTTGGAATTCAAACTCAATTTCCACTTTCGTATCAAACAGCCAAAGTAGAAATTAAATTCCTCGAATGTGACATTTTCCATGGAATTTAAACCAATCAAACGGACCCTAATAATAATAATAATAATAATAATAATAATAATAATAATAATAATAATGAGTTGATGAAGCAATAGTATACCGTAATTATAATTGTTTTGAAGAAGTGTCTGGTCGAAAAGAAATTAGAAAAGAACTAGCTAGTGATTATATGGAGTTGAATGTAAGACACGAACAATGTAGAAGTATAATTAGGGTTTTCAGGATAAATTAAACCCATAAAGAAATAGAACTTCATCAAGTGATGACTAACAAGCTTAAACAAAATACCTTAGGGGAATGTTAGTTCAGAAAATCATAACTAATTTAGAGTGAAGGGAATATGCCTCATTATATTTGAAAGTGCAGACATTAGTCCATGCAAATATTCCAAATATAATATCCATGTCCTGAATCAATCAGAGTATCACATAGAATATTTAAATCAAGACAAACAAAAAAGAGTTAACTGGTACTAAACATATTAGTCATTTTCTGGGTCTTTTAAACTTGCCGATGAGGCCCAACTCCAATGGTGAAAGCTGAGGCATCAATAAGACAAGCTCTAGGATTCAAGTTCAACAACAGCATGAGCAATAATCCCATATTATATCAGTTCTTTCTACCGATTATTTGGACTTGATTATTGTTAAAGTTTTTCTAATTTGTTAAGTGATTTACTGAAACGTGATAGTCGGGATTTATACTCCGACTGCTTCACTAAAAGCAGATATTTGATACTTGAACCCTTCACCTGCCCAAGCAGCTCATAGTTGGCAACATGCAATAATAAATCCAAGCAAAACGGAAGACGAGAACCAAAAATTGACACAAATATTCTTAAGATATAGGTGGTAATTCTTTAAGTCCACTTATAGGAGACCAGGACAAAGGAACTGTGGGGTACCAGTCATATCAGAGAAGTAATTAAAGATGTAATAACAAACCTCTCTTAACTTTCACTATTAAACATATATGCAAGCACTAGCCAATTGTCCAGACTGTCGAAAACAATTATTCTGAAGTCGATGCCTCCAAGTGTATGCGTGTGTACATGATGATATAACATATTATCTGAATACACTGCATGTATATAACTAGATCTGCGAATATACTCAATGGGTGTATAATAGCATACAAACTATTCATTAAAGTCAACAATGCACCATAAACTACTAGCGCAAAGAGTTAATTTTTTGAATAAACTGCATATATTGATATATACAAATAGAATTGCGAAGTTAATGGGAGTTCAATAGAAAACAAACTATTCATTCATTCATTCATATCGACAGTGTGCGTTAACTGAGAGGGCAACGAGTTCATTTTGCATAAGGGTAAGAGCTAAATCCTTTGTGCCATTGAATACAATAAAATTCATAATAACAAGGAGCTCCCAAAAGAAATAAATGATGATCTTACATGTGAGGTTCTTATCTTCAACTGCAGTTGGTCGTGTAAGTCCTGCAAAAATTAAAAGAACTCAAAGCATGAAAAAGAAAATGACCCGAGTGCGCAAGCCTTGTTAAAAAGATTTATAGCTATTGAACTATCATAAAACTAAGATAGAAGAAAATTTTATGAATTTGGATGGATCGTTGTCATCTTATTGAGTTAAACCAAAGTTAATACATATTGAAAATTTGTAATCACACCATAGGAGAACATGCTTTGTGCCACATCAAAATCCATGAAAGCATAGTCACATTTGTTTTATCACCCATAAGGCCAGTTACGGTTCTCCCCAAGTAAAAACGTTTCTAGTAAAGAAATTTTTTAGGTCCAATTAATGAAGGCTTGCATGCCCAAGATAACGAAATTCTTTAGTACCCACTACAAGTGGACAATGTTTCATGGGGCCAAAAGAAAGAGAAACGTGGCTTGCAAGTTTATCGCATGCAATAGATGTGATCTGATGATCTAATGAAGCCAGAGGATTATAGCATCACAAGTATATTACTCTATGCTGTAAACACACCTTTATGCTGTTGGTGAGGGCAGAGGCATTAGTAACATGAGGCCAAACACCATGCTGGCCCAATATCCCTAGCATAGATGACATAAAGATGTGTTTCTCATCCTCTGCAACCTGAATCACATTGAATATTGAGGATACAAAGCAGAAGTGTGAGGTGGGGGGGAGGGGGAAGATCAAGAAGTGAAAGAGTATTGACTGACAGATAGTGCACCCAATGACATTAACATATTTCAATAAGTTAGATTGAAAGCAAAGTTCTACACAGTTAAACAAGTTTGCAGTAAAAAAGAAAAAAAAAGGGTCATTTATACCAAAAGAACCTGTAAATTTATGTGAGGATTGAATGATGACTACATAACTACAGTAAAAAGTTTAAATTTACAGTATTGAACACAGCATATTCATACGAGTCACACGATCTCTAGCAAGGTATTTCAGATGGATTAATGGGAATGTCAGTCAGATTTGAAGACATGGTAATATTAAAAACAAACTGGACCTTTTGAATTTGCTAAACATTGAGACAGTAGGCACATAAGTACCGTCCACACCTTCACATTAGAACTTCAAATAACATGCACAACCACTTTTCAGTTCTTTCTGAGATGTAGCATAAAGAAAAAATTCCCATTCTACACTACAAATTTTGGCAATAACGGGAGAAAAAAGAGGTCCTCAAAAGAAACACATAAAATTTTGCCTGATTTGGAAAACAATCACTTTCGTTTTATTTTATGCAGCTCTAACAAGAAGTATGTCTAGTTTACAAAAGAATAATGCTATGTAGCACTTAACCAAACTAAGTGAGTGGATCTCACATCCTACAATTGGTACAAATGAATAGATAGCATTACTCAAGGGCAAAAGACAACAAATAGTACCAGAAAATTTAAATATGACAGAATTCGAGACTAATCAAGTATTTACCTTTATTTCGTTGAGTAAGTTTAAATTTACATCAAGATCGCCTTTCCGATAGGCCAACTCATTTGATGCAGAAGTTATAGCTTCATTTTGCTTCTCATCTAGGGCCTATCACATAAAAAAATGAAATTACATTGGACATTATTTATTGTAGCAAGGAAAAGAAAAAAATGCCAGTGATTAGCAATATAGGAGTAAGGACCAATGCCCGTAAGAAAAATATACAAACCATTCGCAACTCAGAAAATTTCCTCTCTAGGGCATATTTCTCATTCAACAGCTGTGATTCCTGACGTCATAATGAAAAAGCATAATCTTCCCAGAGGATATGTTAGATCTATAATTTTTTTAATCTAAAAACACACTTCTTACCTTAATACTTGCAAGAGCAATTTGTTCTCGAAGATACAGGATTTCCATCTCTTGTGATCTAGCCTTCGAATAAAGTTCCTGCATGCATACTAAATTAGGAAACATGAAGTAATAATACTTTTCCCCATAAATAAAACATTACGTTGTGACATAAACCAAAGAAGTACCAATATATGTAGTAACTAAAGCTAAGTACCAGTACCATGGTTTCTCGATCTTGAATGTGCTCTTTTCCCTTCACATTCTTTGATACAAAACTTGCTGCACTGTTGTTCCTGTTCACACATGGAAATTGACTTGAGATTTAAGGAATAAACATCCAAGTAAATGACCTTCATAAAAGAAGGTTCATCAATTACCTGCTAGCAAAATCTAAGCTTTGGTGCTGAATCTCAATATCTTTGTGGCCATTCATAGAGATATTACCCAAAGACGTAACTTTTTTCAATTCGAAGTCCATTAGAAAACAAAAATTCAGTGCATCCAACCAGCTAATAGCATCTCAAGATCCTTACAAGTTACAGATCCTCCCTCCTTCTGATAATCCGCAAGGATACACACAACTGAATCAAGAACCAGTTCAAAATAATTTAAGACGAAGATCAATATAATTCGTAAAACCAACAGCTAATAGTCGTAACCTAGATGTAAACGGATTTGAGCTAACAGCAGTAACCTAGATGTAAATGGGATAATGATAGAATATGCGTCAACTGGGCCTGGAAAGATGAACCGATTATGTCACTTCCAATAAAGGAAACCCATGAAGTTTCAGCCATTGCATTATCAACAGCTAAGAAATTAGCGATAAGGTTGGCTTTCCATGCCTCATATCATTCCTCAACAATCGCATCAAAATATTAGCTTCTTAATTAAAACTTTCCTATAAGAGGCAGGCAACCTTGACTCAAATTATCTAGAAGCATGTTTAGGAAGTGTTTATAAATGGTTTAAATAATAAATAACATAGAAAAGAATGGTGGATAAGTGAGTACTCGTGGTTCTCCCGATAAAGATTAATTTCAGTGTTTATAAACAATTTATAAACATGAGCCAAACATAAGCTAGGTGTATTGAGACGAAGGACTGCATATTTGACCTTGAGCAATTGCATAACAAAATATGTTCACATCCAGATAGAAACTAAGTTCTTCTTTCTGATTAAGCTGCATAGCCTAGAGAATCAGATTTTATAGACTGTGCATTAGTTCACTAGATCCTTATTCTTTTTCGTCTTTTTCTTGGTGTGTGTGTGTGTGTGGGGTGGGGGGGGGGGGGGGGGGGCTATTATTTTATTGGTCATGGGCCCCCATTCTTGATACTCTCGTGTACATTTATCATTTTTCATTTTTTAATAGAATATTAAGGGGGGGGGGGGGGGGGGTGACAGAGAATCCAATCCATCCTAAACACCCAATGTTAGGAGCAGTGAACCAGAAGTAGCATGAGACTGAGCCACCTCAAGCCTGGTTTACAAAGCCTAATGGTCAGCCATACACAAAATTTGTCCCAAAAGGGACATTGCAATCAAAAATTTCTTGAACAGGCACTAAAGTTGGAGAGTCAAATGATTTGGGCATGAAATTAACAAAAACAGACAACATATAAATGAGTAAATTAATCTGCTAGTTTCAAGAAGTGAAATAAGCCATTCAAAGTAACTAGACTTGCAAGAAACACAGATTCGTATAAAAACAGAACAAGAATAAAATATAAAAAGTAATATAAACAACACAAAATAAATATTCGCTAAAGTTCCTATATTTCACCCAGTAGCATCACCAAGTTAACATATGAATCAAGAAGAATTGAACAAAATACAGATTAAGATAGACACAAATTAAATTCGATCATCATATCCACAACAATGAATTTGCAGAAACGTGTAAAATTCACATAATTCTATAATTCAGGAAAACAAAAGGAAAAATCAGATACAAAAATTATTTAAGAAAACTTCAGATTGCAACTGGGTATATTACCGTTTTGTTTTGATTGAACCCAGAATTTTAGACCCATCAAAATCAAGAAAAAAAAGGGGTCCTAAGAACAGTGGGGGTGTTCAAGTTATTAACAATTCGATTTCAGAAAGTCAAACGCCGTGTCATTGGAGTTTCTCTTCTTTTTCGCTGAAAGAAATACAAAAATATAAATGAATCAAGAAAAATCAGGATTGTGTGTGAAAATGAGACTTCATTCATTTTTAACTCTTTCGAGAATGACAAAGTTTTATTAGACAATTTTTTATTCTTATTTTTATTTCTTGAAAGTTTAGTCAAAAAGAGTTAACATCAGTAATTTGAAAAAAAAAAAAAAAAATTGGCTATTTAAATCCACAATTTTGATATATCTATCCACTTTTAAAATAAAATTATATTACATTTTAACATTTTATGTAAATTTACTTAAATAGATAAAAATAAATTAAATAAAAATATGTTAGTGTAATTCATCCACTAATATTTATTTTCAAGAAAATTTGAATATGTTTTAAACATTAAACTTAAGAAATTAATATGTACAGTAGCGTCCTCCTATTCTCTTCCGCGAACTCCAACGAAGACTTCACCTTCATCTCAAACCTTCGGTGACCTGAAGCTGAGCTTTGCGCTCAACTTATCAAACCTTCTGGATTCCCTTGCTCGGAACACAAGGTAACTTCTCTATTTATATATTTATATTAGATTTACTGGTAAAGTTCGTATGTCTATTCCGGTTTTCAACTTTTTGTAAAGAAAATTCCTGCTAGGAATTATAATCTATGGCTGCCATTAGTTCTTATTTAGAAGTGTTTTTCCTGGCGTAGTGATTATTTAGCATTGATTGTGTGAATTAATATGAAATTTTTATTTACAGACACCTAATGTTCGTTGGCATGATTTTGATGTGCATTACATGTTCATTTGTCCGTCCTGTTTCATTTTTAAGCTACGTATGGTTGAATAATACTATTGACGTAAGTAATGTTTGTGATCAATTGTTGTAGACACTGACAAAAGATGGATTCATTCTGAGAATTCAGTGTGTGTTGTTCGCTAAGAAAGTGTAAACCGCAATTACACGGGTCGCATTCAAGTAATAAAGTTGACTTTTTGAGTTCGAGCTATTGATCTCTCGAGGAATGTATACTTTTAATTACACAATTTTAATCAATTTAATTCTAACAATACAAAAAATAAACACACAATAAAGATTTGGATTTGAAAACGTGAAAGATGACTAAAAATCTACAAAATATAAAAATCTTGGAAATTTCGGAGAAAAATGTTGTTGGAATTTATTGTTTCGCTTAACGGCCGCCTAATTAATTTCTCCACAAATCAATTAACTAATTATTTATTATGTTAGACCCAAATTTTTAAGTTTAACAATATTATCTGTTTTGAGAGAAATTAACTCTAATTAATTGGTTTAACCTACTATATATTTCTATGTAGATTAAAATCAAATAATCGCATTAAATTTTTGTGAAAATAGCTCAATGGATTACCTAGGGTTAGTGGTATATCTCTATCCCCTACAAGAATCTAGAGTTTCTACTATTTGGCCTAAAGTGCACAATCTTCTTTCGAACGATATACAAATCACGAAACATAATCGTTCATTTGCCACATAAATAAAAATGCAAAAAATAACAACAGTAAAAACACATGAAAATAACATTAAAGAGCAAATATTAAAATTAATTAAGGCTAGATTAAACTTTAACCATGAATCTCAACACAAATATTTAGTCCATTTTATACAAATGATAAAAAGGAAAATATATATAACAATACATTACAAGTTTGACAAAATAATGAAGAAAATACAAGATTATAGAAAAAATCATTTTAGTTGGATTTGTGAAGATGAAAATGTTTAGCTCTTGATTTTTCCAATATTTCTCCAACTTCTTAATTGCTTCTCCTTGTGCTCTTGATTTGGCTTAGGGCTGGACAAAACTTTTGAATCGAATTTAACCGAATCGACCCGAACCCGAACCGAATCGAATCGAATCAAATGGTTCTTCTTAAGTTACCCGAATGAGTATTTGAATCGAGAACCGATAGGTTTGGTTTGGTTCGGTTCCCGGTTCTAGACCAAGAACCGAATAAGAACTGAATCTCTCTAATTTTTTTAATTTTTAATTTTAAATAAGTCAAATTATTTTATTTTTTTAAAATGAATTTGTTAACTAATTAATTTAACTCAAACGTAAAATATGATTTTACTATTTCTAATTTTTAGTCAGCCAAATTTAATCAAATTGACCTAAATTTTACCTAAATTTTTTATTCCACCGTAGTATCATTTCTGCCATTCTATTATTATGAACTGACTGTCTTTATTTCTCTTCTTGTGATTTTAACAGTCGAATTTATGAAGAACTCAACAAAGAGATACGCAAAAAATATAATCAGATTTGACTATGTTATTTTTTAAGCGTTAATATTAAACATGTTATAGTCGAACTAATATAGCGTTGTTGTATATGTATAAAAATTTATTATTGTACGAAACTCGATAACCGACCAAACCGAATTAGCCTCTGTCCAACCCTAGTTTGGCCCCAAAAATGCCAAGAAAATCAAAAGAAAAGATGAAAGGAAAATAGAGAGAAAATGAAAAGAAAAGGGAAAGAGGAAGAAGAAAAGTTAAGAGGGAAAGCGAATAATGAAAAGTGGTTGGAAATGATTTATAAAATATCTAAAAACGTGTCCCAAAAATTATCCAAAAGGCCCCCAAAATTTGGCAAAAATTGCAAAACGGCTCCAACAGAGGTGTGGCACGTGTGGGAGCATTCTTGGCACGCGCTCAGGCATTCAGCTTTGCTCTCAAGTTAGTTTTTAGGCCTCCCCACGTGCGCATGTCTTTTCTCCTTTCATTTTGTCCAACTTAGTCCTCCTCTATTTGCACGTTTAGTCTTTCAACTTGATCTTGTACAATCTGGTCCTCAAATTTTGACTTTCATTTTAATCATATCCTTAACAATTTGCATCCAAAGTCCTCCAACTTCTCTAATTTGTGCAATTTGATCCCCCAACTCCATGCTTTTGTACGCTTTTGATCCCTTTTATCTTATTTTTGCCTTACTCTATTTCCATTTGGGTTTATGACCTACAAAAATCAAAATTACCCAATTGTGAGTCGATATCCGCTTTTTTAATCGATAATAAGCATATTTAGGTGTTAAATAAATGTGCAAAAACACACTTATCAAATACCCTCAAATTTTAGTTCTTGCACGTCTCGAGCAAGATTATCTATAACATATGATAATGATCAATACATTAGATAGCTTGTTAAAACAATCAAGTAAAATTATATAATCAATTTACAAATACGCTCCAAATAATGGCATCAAAAGGAAGTTGAGCTTATCCAATGTTCGATCCGTGTGTATGTGCATAGTCATTTTCAATTATCACCTAGACTCAAAAAAGATTATCAAGATGCAAAAATTTTCAAATTAGTGTCAACCCGACCCTTAGTGGTCAAATATTTCATTTCTTACTCGTGAAATTCTCACTCCTTAAATAGATACTTAATTTCTTTCCCTCGGGTGTAAATTTAAAGGTTGTCTCCAATCACTCTTTTCTTTTCTTGCTCTTGTTTGGTTGGATCTAGTTTGTAATTTCAACATCTAGTCATGTGATGATTCTCCACTAATGAGTACGTCAACATTTAAACTTATAGTAAGTGATTCAAACTCACTATTTATCAAAACTCAAGAATTAAATACAATTTCACAAAATCAAATTTTAATATTTTTAATTAAAACTCATGATTGACCTCTCACTTGAGATTTTTTTTTTTAATCCATGTAGCGAGCTTTAGGTCGATAGTTCCTTGATTTTTTAAACCAAAGGATATCGGGTTTCTAGATACCTCTACAAACTCAATAACTCGAGTCAAGAAGACTACGGAGTGAGGCAAGAATTCAACAAGTGCAATACTTTTCTTTTAAACACAACATAATACATGGGCTTAGATTCCTAGTATATGGTCATTACCTAACTTATACTTAACAAAAGACAATCCACACAATTTTTTTTTCTTTAACATGTATAGAATCAATACACTTCTAGATAATATCATTCACTGGCTCGAACACCCCTAAACTTATCTCACAATATGGTTAAGTGAAAGAGAAGGGAAATATAAGATTGATAGTTTTTTTGAAAAAAAAAAAAAAAACTCACAGCCTAGTTCTACCAATTTAAAACTTTCTCCATCAATAAAAAATTTCCACATCTAGACAATAATTAATCATGAGTACTGTGCTCAAAGTAATTCAAAATCTTATAATAGATAAGCAATTTTTAAAATATTTTAGGCACAAATAGCATATTTTGTAATTTCACATGAATCAATAATAATTTAAACATCAAACAATCATAAGTCAGTGAGGCTATTTAACATGTCAACACAAAATAATAACAATTTAAGCACTCTCCCCAAACTCAAATCACATATTGTCCTCAGTGTGAAAAATAACAATATAAAAGAGAAGAGGTAACGAAAATTCCCCGATTGGACATTTGTGAAGGGGTACCATTCTCAATTTGAATTTGTGATGCTCTTGAATAACTCATTTTTAATTCATCCCCAGACTTGTGATTAAGCCTCGACTTGATTTCAAATCATTTCCTTCAACAAGCATCTTGTGGAATAACTTGTGGTCGCCTACAAAATCACAAGGAATGAGTAAATTAAATGGATTAAAGTTAAAGTTTGAAAGTATGACCAACATAGTCAAAATGAACCTTCAACATGTTGTTGAGAACCATGATAAACATAGGACTTCAAAAAGTTATATAACAATGTTCACTTATTTCCTCAAATTTTCACCGTTTTCATCCATTTGCAACCTAAATCAAAATATAAGGGTACTTAGTGCATTTAGGCGTCAATTTATCGTAACAATGCAAGTATTAATGGATGAAAAACGTAATAAAATTGATATTATCAGGTATCTCCAATCGTATTCCAGGAAATTGTAAGGATTTTTTGGGGACCTAATTGAAGCCTGATGTCAAATTGTTTTGATCATAGAGCTAGGTGAGGTGAGGGATTCTAGCGAATTTTGTGATTGTTGACTTGCCTTCCAATTATAACGCTATATTAGGGAGACCCATATTACATGAGTTGCAGGCTGCCACTTTAATATATCATTACTGTATGAAGTTTTTCACTCCGGACGAAGTTGGAATAGTGCGTGGAAATCAAGTTAAGGCTAGGGCTTGCAAAGTTGATTTACCTATTCTTCATGTTCGAATGTTGATGAATCAGTAAAATGATCCAAAGGAAGCTAGATTAAAGAGACCCATTGTAGCCGACCTCTCCGAGATCGGTACCATTGAGAAACACCGCAGAAATACAACAGACGACCATCTTTCATTCGACGATGAGGAGGCAGACCCACATCCTTGTCCTCCTGGTGGTTTCAATACCCATTGCAAGAGTCATCATTCGCAAAGTTTTAGTAGATATATGGAGTTCCCTTAACATACTCTATGCTAACACAATGGAATGGATAGATATTTCATTAAAGTTTCTACATTCATACTCAAATGTGGTTTTAGGACTTAATGGAGCCCTTACCCAAGCAAAGGGATCGATTAAGCTCTCTACTGAGATTGGCGAAGTTCCACGCCAAATTAAGTTGAACACTCAATTCATGGTACTAAATTCCAATTCACCTTATGACACTATCATGGGGACAACCTTTGCTATTCAATTTGAGGGCAATTGTGTCCATGTACTACTATACGCTAAAATTTTCTATGCCCCATGGTGTAGGTCAAGTTAAGGAAAATAGTGACATTGATTAGAAATGCTCAGTGAAGATCGTCCAGCAAAGAAGGAGGCATATATTTTCCCCAGGAATTTATATGGCACATCTGATGGAATTCGACCTTGGCTCATTAGATCTACATCTAAGGGTCAAAAGAGGAGAACCTGTGGAAGATCTAGACATAGTAGCTGTTGAACTAGATGATCCACTAAAGGAGCTCAGAATAGGTCATGAACTTTGGCAATCCATCCGAAGTTAGATAATAGAGTTTCTTCAGTAGAATCTTGATGTTTTTGCTTGGAATCATGTGGATATAGAAGGAATCGACTCCAGCGTCACTTTCCATAGGTTGGGTATCGATCCTTCGATGCGACCTAAGCGGCAGCGATGTCGACCCCTTAAATTCAGAAAGGTACGAGGCCCTAAATCAGTTGGTACAAAAGTTTATTCGCAATGTGTTCATTCATGAAGCAAAATATCCTAAGTGGGTTGGTAACCCAGTTCTTGTGAAAAAAAGTAATGAAGAATGGAGGATGTGCATAGACTTCACCGACCTCAACAAAACATGTCCTAAAGATAGTTTTCATTTACCAAGGATAGATCAGATGGTCGATGCGATGGCGGGACATAAATTACTTAGCTTTATGGATGCATACTCAAGATATAACCAAATCCATATGTATGAGCTGGACCAAGAGCATACCGCCTTCATTACTGACCGCAGTCTTTATTATTACAAGGTGATATCTTATGAGGAGGGAAGAAGGTCGAATGGACTATTGAATGTCAACACGCCTTTGACGAGTTAAAACAAAAATTGGCACAACCACCAGTGTTGTCAAAACTAAGGGCAGGTGAAGTGCTGATCTTATATCTTGCAGTATCTGAACATGCTATCAGCGCTGTCTTAGTTCGGGAAGAAGAGAGAATACAACATCCTTTTTATTATGTTAGTAACACTACAACAAAATTCACCTTTTACGACATGCATTGTGTGCCATAAATAATTCTTACGGCATACAGCAACACACCGTATAAAGCAATGTCGTAAAAAGTGGGTCAATTTTTACGGTGTGCAGCCTACGCCGTCTAGAGAACGCCGTTATTACCTTTTACGGCGTTCAATGAATGCAAGCCGAGCTCTGTTATTCTTCTTTAGAAAAATTGGCCTATGTCATTGTTATGGCTGCAAGGAAGTTGAGACCATACTTATTGGAGCACCCTATTGAGATTTTAACTAACTATCCATTAAGGTAAACCTTGCAGAAGCCTGATACTTTGGGACAAATTGTCAAGTGGACAATGAAGCTTGGACAATTTGACATAAGATACAAACATCGCACCTCTATAAAAGGTCAAGCACTTGCTGATTTCGTTGTGGAGTTCAGTTCAAAACCATTAGAAGTACTCTCTCATGACGCTCTATGGGAACTTTTTGTAGATGAGTCCTCAACCAAAATTCGGTCAAGGTAGGAGTAGTCTTGGTAGGTCCAAATCGCCAATTGTGCCCTGAAGCCATACCGTCTGACTTCAAAGCTTCCAATAATGAGACTGAATATGAAGCGCTAATAGCTGGGGTGAGGATGGCAAAAAAGATGAGAATTTCTCATAGTTCACAGCGATTCGCAATTGATGGTCAATCAGATCAATCCTACCAAACTAAGGAAGAAAGAATGAATAATTATCTTCAAATCATTAAGCAGGAATTTGAGGATTTCCGAACTGTTGTGGTCAAGCAAATTCCTCGAACTCAGAACGGTCATGTTGACGCTTTAGCTAGACTGGGTACAAGCGAATAAATAGAAGAGTTTGATAAGGAAAAATTACTCATCCTGCTATTGAACGACATGAAGTTGTCTCCATGGTGACTGATCACAAACCCACATGGATGGATGAAATTGGTTCCTATTTGAGGATCCCATTGAAGCAAGAAAACTCTGGATGAGGTTAGCAAGGTACACATTAATTAACAATGTTCTCTATAAACGGTGATATTCGGTACCTTTGTTAAAATGTCTGAATGAAGAAGAATCGCTTTATGCTTTACATGAAGTATATGAAAGAATATGTGAAAATCATTCCGAAGAACAATCGTTGGCTCACAAAATCACACGTCAAGGATATTTCTGGCCCAATATGAAATGGGATGCATTACATTTTGTGAGATGTGACAAATGTTAACGCTTCGCTTCTGACATCAAGCTTCCGCCAGAGGAGCTGAACTTTGTAGTGGCTCCTATGCCGTTCTCCAACTGGGAGTCGATTTAATTATCCCCCATGCTCTCCGGGAAGGGTAGAATGAAGTTCGCAATTGTTGCAGTTGACTAATTTACTAAGTAGCAGAGGTGAACCGCTTGCCAAAATCACTGAACAAAAGATCACTAATTTAATATGGAAGTCCATTGTGTATAGGTTTGGGAGACCCATTCCATTGTAACAGACAACAGAAAGCAATTCGACAATAACTGTTTCGCAAACTTTTGAGAAGAACTTGGCATACAAAAGCATTTCTCCACGCCAAACCATCATCAGGCTAATGGACAAGTTGAAGCAATCAATAAGATTGAGAAACTTCCCAGCATACTATGGTCTTACCATACTACGCATAGGAATAACACGGGAGAAACTCCTTTCTCCTTGGCTTTTGGGATGGAAGCTGTAATCCCATTGGAGGTAGGGATTCCTTGTATTCGAACAACAATGTACAACGAGGAGGGGAATGAGAAATTTTTGGGTGGAGAGTTGGACCTAATAGAGGAAATGAGGAATGAAACTGAAATCAAGAATGTTGTATACAAACAACGAAATGCAAAGTATTACAATCAGAAGGTCAAGAAATGATCATTTGAGGTCGGTACTCTGGTGTTAAGGAAACGTTTCCCTGCCACTAGAGAATCTAGCTCTGGATCTTTAGGATCTAATTAGGAAGGTCCCTGCAGAGTAACTAGAGTACTATTTAAGGGAGCATACGAGCTGGAAGATATGGATGCCAAACCTCTGCTGCACCCTTGGAACGCAGAATACCTCAAAAAGTATTATCAGTAGGAAATGAGTGTACTTTGTACCGTAAATCTATAATAAAAAGCGTGTGTTTTATCCAAAAAAGAAATAGCAGAAATATTGTTCCTCAACCAACCGAGCAAAGGTTGCATGTACTGCAATACTTAGACAAATTTCCTCTTAAGAGAATTATACATCCTTGCTCGTTAGCAAGTTGAGCTAAGGTTGCATGTGCTGCAACACTTAGACAAATTTCCTTTTAATGGAATTATAAAGTTTTGCTCGTTAGCGAGCTAAGCTAGGTTGCATGTGCTGCAACACTTAAACAAATTCACTCTTAAGGGAATTATAAACCTTTGCTCGTTAGCAAGCTGAGTTAAGATTGCATGTGCTGTAATACTTAAACAAGTTCTCTCTTAAGGGAATTATAAGGCTTTGCTCATTAGCAAGCTGAGCTAAGGTTACATGTGCTGCAACACTTAGATAAGTTTGTATAATAAAAATAACCAACATCTTGTGCAAAGTAAAAGATAAACTAACATTCATTAATATATAAAATAATAATTTTACATCATTCATTTAGCAATGTCTAAACAAAAGAAAAGAAAATAACAAAAACAAGTGAATCCTAAGAAAGAGTTGGGTCTTGTGGAGCTGGAGTTTCATCTTCAAGGTCTTCATCAGTCGGAGAAATGCGAACTCCAGCTACCTCAGACAATCTTTGGAGCTCCTTCTTTTGCTCCTCTAAAGATTCCACTAGAAAGGCCGCATCAAAAATGCATCACTCTTCCGATGTAATTTACAAGCTCTCATAGGGCCATAGCGTAGGCATCCTAAGTAAGTGCATCAAACTCTTGAGAGGCCCTCCAAATCTCTACTGCCTTAGAGGCTTTAGCTTCAGCCCTCTTGGTGGCCTCTTCAGCAATTTTTACAGCCTCATCAGCCTTAGCTCGCTCCTCATCAGCCCATACTTTCTTCTCTTCCATCCTCTTTTTCTTAGTGACTGCCCGTTGGGTAGCCTTTTCCCCCGAAACTCGTAAAGCCTCATTGTCATCCATAAATTTCGGTTCAGAGGCAGATTTGGCTTCCAACTTGACCCCCATCTTATTGAGGCGATCTTTGTAGTCCTTTTCTTTTTCTGCAAATCTTGCCCACTCCGCCTCCATACTCTCAAATAAGCCCAATGCTTGATTCTTTACCTCAAGCATTTTATCTAGCTCGAATTTGACCTAAGCAAAGAAAAGTAGTGTAACTAATAAAATGAAAGAAGAAAATTTAAAGTATTTGAGCTTGAACGAACTACCTTATTTGCCACAGGATATCATATATAAGATAAATTTGTGGCTGTGCAGCTGAGCTGAGATGATGGCCTCGCCCACAAGCATCTTAGTTAAGAATTGTTTTTCCTTCTCATTCCAACTCCTACTTAGGAGATTGGCGGACTCTCAGAGAGGAGATGGAAGTGTTGCGATAGATTCCCTTGACGAAGATGGAGCTCGAAGAAAGTCCAGGAAGATTTCAAGTCGGTGGCCCATTAAATTTTCAACATTTGGCCTTTGCAAGTTTGGGCTCCTTTCTTGCGACCTTAAAGAGCTGGTCCTTGCTATCGTGGAGACTGAAGGTAGAGCTGAGATCGGTTTCTGGAGAAGCATTTTAGGGAAAGACCTCTCTGGAGCTAAAGTCGTGATAGTGGACTTAGCTGGCGTCTCGTCAGAACGGCGACGCTTTAAACGCTGAACTTCCTGCTCATTTTCAGCCTCTTTTGCCTATATAACCTCCTTAGGTCGGTTGATGACTTCGGTAAGACCAGCTTTCTTCTTGCCTTTGGTAACAACAGCTGTTGCTTTTGTGGCTTTGTATCCAACATCTCTGGATTTTTTGCTGAAGTAAAGGGAACAACAAATATGTTTTAAGCCTATTTTTAGGGCAAATACTAACTGAAATATTAATTGAGGTACTTACTGGAAGAAGTTGGGACAGGTATAAGAGCCCTAGCCGAAGTCGATGTGGGAGGAAAAGATTGGAACAACCCCACTTGAAAGAGGTTGGAATTAGAAATAATGAACTTGTAGGATCCCTGCTTCTTTGAAAGAGCTCTTACCGCGTCAGCTAACTTTTGGATCGTCGACTTCAAGGTCGTCTTCTTGTAGTCTGTAGATAAAATCAAATAAATTAAGAATGTACTTATAAAACAAATGCAGGAAAATATTGAAGTTGTGATCACTTACACAGTGGGTGATAAAGAGTAGGAACTACATCCTCCCTATTCACCTTGGCAAGGTGGAACTGCCACTCTTCTAACAAAAGAAGAACTCTTATTTCCACTTCTTTATTGAGGAGAGAGAATCTAGTACTAGAGGATCACCCGTTCTAGGCCTAACACTAGCATACCACCAGCTAGTGTTCTTCCCATCCTCTTTAAAGGTGAAGAGGGAGTTGAACTGTGCCACACTTAGCTCAGGATGACCTAATTTACTCCATAAGATCAAAGTGTCAACTAATGTCCTCCAACCATTAGGACACAACTGGGTAGGATCTATTCCCCAAGAATAAAAGAATTTACGAATAATCCTAGGGAAATGAAGTCTAAGCCCATCATGAATGATGGTAGAATTTAAAGCCAAGCATCCTATTGGATGAGCGTTAGCTTGGTTAGATGAGATGGGAATTATTAATTCCACTGAGTCAAGAATGTTATATTTCGCCCTCAAGCTTGCTAACATATCCCTCGTCACCACTGATTTATATGAATCTGCCCCCACTCTTACGAACTTCCCTCATCCCCCTCATGAGACCTGACCTCTTCTCCCTCGATGTTTTGTTCCATATTCTTAAGGTGGCCTAAATTTTTCGGGTAAATGGTGGAGATTGAGACCGGAGTTAATATCTCCCGACTGTTCAAAAGATGTAGATGAAAAGGATATTACGTCTTCATGTTGGTTGCCTTAGGAATGAACCCTAAATTCATCCGAACTCATACAACTGTTCGAGGTGAAAATGCTGTAAAAAAGGTATTTTCTGTTAAAGAGAATACCTGAGAATAGACGACCTTACTCAGAAAATAAATAAAACTTCATAGAAAAGTTGTGAAAGAAAATTTTTGCTTCTTTTGAGGAGAGATCGAGAGTAAAAAGTGTAAAAATGAAAGGTAAAAATGCATATAAAGAGATAGGAGATGAAGAGGCGCATCCTGGACTGTTGGATGGAAAAATATGAGAAAAAATCAATGGCCAAATCCCACCATACCAAAACGGTGTCGTTTTGGGCAAAGATTCCCTAGGAAGCCATTGTGGGTGCGCGACAATTCATCGAAAGAAGAAAGTGACACCTGTCCAATCTATTTATTGCTGCAATAAAAATGAAACACGGAAAAGCGAGCCAATCACGTCCAAGTTCAGTCCGTCACCTGAGTAAGGACTGACTTGGGGGTAACTGCTAACATCCAACCTGCGACCTAATTAAGACAGATTGTTACATACACTCAGTTTATCTTAATTTGAGATTGACTTTATAAAGTCAGCTCGTAACGTTGTGGTTCAAGGGAACATAATGATTACAGATTCTTTACATACTGATAAAACATCCAATCAAATTAATTATTACATTAAAAATTTACATCAACGCCCACTTATTTCACCAATAATGTACTTTTTTAGTTCGGCACTAGTGATTGACAAGACATGAATGTGGATGATACTGTATTTTCTTTTCCTATAAAAGGGTGTGAGGTATCTTTAGACAAGGAGGAGGAATATTTTCATATTTCAAATATCTCATTTGATGAAACTTTTGTAATTTAGAAGTGATTATCAATAAAAATCCTTATTTTCTCTTTATTTGCTCAAAAAGATGAGTTAAATTGATTCTTACACTTTTTAACGTCAACATTAGTATTTGAATTACATAGCATATTTGCATATTTGATTTTGTTAATTTACGTTACAACTTGATTTGAACTTATAACTTTTGTAATATTGACAATCATAACTTTTTTATTACAAAGGGAGCGACTCGATATTTCATAAAACTTATAAGTACGAAATAAGAGAGGGGCTAAAGATGGAGTAAAACAATTGCCTTAAATGCTAGTTAGCAATACTAAGAAAAATCGAGCATTATGTGACGGTTAATTGTCATCATAGAAAGCTATTCATGACAATACTGATCATTAAGAAAATGCAAAAAAAAAAAATTCGTATCTAGTTTCTTGGAAAACCATGTTAAAAAATTTCACGACTGTTTTTGTGATCAATCGCGTTTTCTACCATATGGAAAACAGAAATTAGAACAAGGCAGGAGGATGGAGTTAGTACTTTTTGTGGGAAAATACAAATCCCATGAAACAATTCTGTCAATACACGTAGCAGCATCTACACATTTTGTGGGGGTTGTTGGAGAGTCTTTGTCTGCTTTAATAAGGTTGATCCTGCAAATTCATTAGCTTAATCGCGAAGAATCAACAAATAACCAAAATAACTAATCAAATTAAAAAAAGTCAGCAAAGACCAATTCCGGCCCGCAGAAGTCATGTGGGTTACGAGTGTGGTGAAGCAAAATTTGGGTTAGTTTAAAGAAGCCACGTGGAATATGATATAATTCTCTCAAACTTTAAATTCCATTTCATGTGACTCAACATAAACCAATTGGCCAAACGTGAAAGGATAATTTATGCTGCGGTCGTTGTCTCGAGAGAAAGATCCTATAACACGTGCGTTTTATGGATACATTCCTAACTAAGTGTTCACCTTGGTAAAAGGTAATATCAAAGTTTTACCAATGGAAAATACACATACCCATCTTATCCATTCGAGTGTTATTTCTCTCTTACTCCCTAAGAAAACGAGTTAGATGAAATTTGACATTTCCTATATCATTTTATATTATAGCATTATTTATACTGTGTACTAATATTTGTATTGGATGACCCTATTATTTGGTATTATATAGAGGATATTAGTTAATATCTTATATATAGAGAGATTGAGATTTTCGTGAGATTTTCATTGCGAACTTCTATTTTTTTTTTATTTTAAGTGAAATTTGACAATGATGAGTGGACATAACTCCGTAAGTACATATGCATCATTTCTCTTTGTTATACTACACTTAACCATGTTTGATGGATATTAAAATCAAATTTTCAATAGAATTTGATACAAGTTGATAAAATGTATAGTTGAAAAGTTGTGGACTAATAAATATGTAATTAAAATTAATTGTTGATTTTTCGCTTAAATTAAAATCTAAACTTGACGTCCTACCAAACGGGGGCTTAATATCAAGTTAATTCATAGAGCATGTTTGATACTCTCGACTAGAAACACATTTTAATTTTACTTGTAAATTTAAAACTTTTACTTGCCTCTTAACCATTAATTCTTTTAAAAAAATAGTATTGCAAAATAAAGAATAAAGGGAAACTGAATGTCCATATTTCAATCTCTCACTTTCGTAACATGAAGATTATTGAATTCAGCAAATGGTTTTTTGGTTATCATATGTATATTTTATGCATATTATTTAATCTTGGGAAGCGAAACGCAGACCTTGTCTTAGCATGTAATGTTGCATTAGCACTATAAAAGCTAATGTAGAATATTCCTAATCAGGTTTTTTTTAGTTGGTATTTGTGGTAGTTAAGTCTTAATTGGAAGTTATTTCATGTTTTGCTATGTTAGCAAATTTTCTGTTATACACATGGGGGCATGTTCTATGTAGAACATTAATAGACAATACAATATACAAACTTCTATTTTTTTAAACGTCCAATATTATTATACTGTCAATATGACGTGATTCATGTGTAGTATTTCACATAAGTACATAATGAACCATATTATAGTGCCAAAATAATTGACATAATGGTTGATATAATGTCACATACACTCTCGTAAGGCTGTTTAAAACACAGTTATCTTTTTTATTAAATCACTTCCCGTCACCTAGGATTCTAGTGCTGTTTTTGACATTATTCTTTTGACAAATAAGTGGTTTAACCTGTGCATAATAGTACAATTGAGAAAAAATTAACTTTTTTTATTAATATACATATCGTCCTATTATATCCAACTAGTGGTGTGTAACATGTAGTTTTTTTTTTTTAAAATCAAATATGGTTAATTTCTGTCTTTTTCGGCTTGCAGATTAACTCCTATTTCAAATTTGCAGCCCCATTATTCTCTCTTCATTGGACTTTTCTAAACCAAAAGTAGGCTTCATGTGCTCTAAGTAATTAATATAAGAAATAAACATCTAAAAGTTACTTCTTTTGCATTTCTATAGCAAAGATTTAACCTAAAATAGGAGCATCGGATGTTGGAGGTGGAATCTAAGTGCCTGCAAAATGTTTCTTTTTCTGCTTTTCTCTGCCAACAAATTCTATAAGCCCATAAAAGGAGGCCCTTTGTAGATCTATGAAACCAAAAAAAGAATTGAGTAATTTGGAAGTTTGGATAAAAGCTAATTACATTGTAAAAAGAGTTTACGGTAATAGAGAAGTGGGCATCCAGTTGATCTAGTAGACTGCAGTTCGAAAAGAATTTGCAGCCCCAATAACTCAAGAGGTTTATATCATAAAAGAATTCGAGTAATCAAACAGTAACTTCTGATTTTTATGACACGAATAAGAATTACAATGCAGAACGCTAAAGATGGCATGTGTTGACCTCAAAAATTCTAGGATTCTATTGTCAACAGATCTCTAACTAAATATTTGTCAACTTGTATGTTACATGCACACTCGAACAAAAATTATCATCACCGAGATCACCAAGCCAGAAAAGAGACCACAACCCTTGATACTCTGATGGTTAAGTCAATAGCCTGTACAAAATAATATGGGGGAATTGGTTGAAAGATGTAAGTAGGCAGATATTTGATTAGAGTTTACAGAAAAGCAAAAGAGTACCTTTTACCTTTACCTATGTATCTGTAATTACAGAAAAGGAATTCTTATGGAGTAAGGCATTAGACGTGCAACTCTAATCTACAAGTCATCTTCTTACTGGTTCGCTTGACTCATTAATTATTTATAGTAGGTTTCCTTACTTGATTTGTTTCCTTGTGCAACTAAGTTTCCTTGTCGAGACAGATCATGAAAGATTCTCCTTGATCTCCAAGGATTGCGTGTTGGTTTTCAAAAACTGATAAGGTAGTTTCCTTATTCAAAATATATGAGTACAAGTTCATATGTATGCTTTGTCAAAGGCATTTGCCCAGAAAATGTTCATCTATTCAGCGATGTCGTGCGAAGACAAGAGGGATGACAATAAGGGTGATCCTGAAGGCAAACGGCCTTCGACTATTACAGTGGTGAACATAAGGATTTGCCACGTGTCTTCCTATTGAGAGGTTGCTTGGCCTTCACTGCCATGTATCTATCTACGTGGGGCTTTCGCCAGACCTGGGTATAACAATAGTCTCCTAAGTTCTAGTCTAATATTAGTGTCAGGCGAAGGATTTTGAAGTATGGGTAAACCTTCAAATTTGATTTGTATGAGTATATGAGATTCATTGCGTATCTGAATTTAGACAATGCTGATGATCATCCTACAATCTTTGCATGTTGAAGTCCCAGTTTTCGTGAAGGTATAGTAAGAAGAACTTTATGCAAAGTATAATAGTAGTCCTCCAATTCCAAGGTTAATTATTTATATCAGACGAAGGACTTTAAGATAAGGACATACACTAAGTGAAAAGTTAGGACGTCCACATGGAAGCTCCTCTATGGCAAAGTACGAAATGTGCTCGTTGAGATGTATAATCTCAACAATACATACGGCTGTTGTAATTGTTTAGTGAAAGTTCAAATTATGTAGACCATGTGTAGAATTAATCAATTAAAAGTAGCATGTTACTTTTTTAATGTTTCTAGATGTTTAGGTCACTTAATCCAATTTTACCTTATGTTTGAATATCACAATAAATCAAAAGTAGTAAATAAAAAAAAAAAAAAAAAACACCAAAGATGATGACGGAGAAAAATCCTTCACAAAGGATAAAAAAAAACTCCTGGCCAAAGCCAATNCATGTTACTTTTTTAATGTTTCTAGATGTTTAGGTCACTTAATCCAATTTTACCTTATGTTTGAATATCAAAAAAAAAAAAAAGAAGAAAAAAAAAAAAAAAAAAAAAAACACCAAAGATGATGACGGAGAAAAATCCTTCACAAAGGATAAAAAAAAACTCCTGGCCAAAGCCAATAATATCCACCAGAAAAGTTAACTTGCAACTAGTCCAGTAAACTTAGTGGACTTTGACCACCTAGCTTGTAAATCATCGAGGAACTCTGTCGATTGTGCACGCCCGCACTTCCGAGAACTTTGGTCACTTTTATCTTATGTGGATCTTCAAGAACGAACCTCATTCTTCCGTGTTGGAACTCCAAGTGCCCCTTTCCAAAACTCTAGGATTTTGAAGGCTAATTGGCGAAGGTACAGTGTGAGTTTGGTGTTTGATCAATAGATCTTTATGTATTTTGATCTTGGGTTGAATATAGGAATTTATGGATCAACCTATAAAACAATGATTGGAATCAATTATCAATCAAGGAACTTGGTAGTTGAATCTAGAGACTTTGAAGCTGTTGCTAATCTCTAATAATAAGTTCTCTATAATGAAAGAATGATTCAACACACTTTGAGACGTTTATGGAGTGGCATATTTATAATGGATAATATTTGGAATGAAAGAGGGTTTGAAAAATAAGAAACAAAATAAGTGTTTCACGCAAACAGGGAAACTGATTCGTAACCCACTGCTCGAGTGCTAGCCGGCACTAGACGAGCTGCGAGCTTGTCGCTCGAGCGCCGTCTAGCGCTAGGCGAGAGGTGAGGTCACTACTTTTACCGATCGAGCACCTTCTAATGCTAGGCAGGAGGTGAGCATCAGAGAGTTTAGTTTGAATTCTACTTTTGAAGTCCAAATCTTGATATTCTTCTTGTATTTCTTTGACTTTCTTTTGGACTCTATCAACCCCAAACTATGTATCCTATGACTTGGACTCATTAAAACATATTTTGACTTTTATTACAACTCGATAAATCTTAATGTAAATCAACTAAAACATGATTTTGACTTGGGAAATTACCAATTACAAATTTAGACATAAAAATCTCCACCTTTGATATTTCGTGACAAAATAATTTATTTCAAAGTCAAAGTCCAATACAATCTACCCAATAGATACTTCCCTAACTTTACTTTAACAACTTGTCAACTTTTTTCCAAAAATACATGGAAACCACAATATTACGTGAAAAGCAAGAGGAAACGATAATAAATAAAATAATATTATTAAGTGATGCCCTTGTTTGATTCTCATTTTTTCAAAATTCATTTTTTTTTCAAACCTCATTTTCAACCACACATTCGTACAATAAAATATTCTGCATGTACACTCAAAATTTTTCCATACCTTAATCATACTTTCTTTAAAAATCATTATTCCAAAATCTATTAATACCAAATAATGGGGCTCAAACAAGGGATATATAAAACAACATATCCAACACCAAAGCATGTAATACTATGTGAATTACTAACTTCGGAAATCTAGGACTTTTTAAAATGAAAATCTCATTAATTTTTCGTTGTATAAATTTTCTTTCTTCCACTGTCAACACGCACGCACGCACGCGCGCGCACACACACACACACACAGAGATATATATATATATATATATATTCTCTCTCTTTTTTTCGTATTTTATGTGCAATATTCTATATTAAAAGACTAAAATGGCCCTGTAACGATTTTTGGGTTGATGATTCTAAGACAAATGACCATAGGACATCAGATTTTAAGAAACCCCTCAACCCCTCAAACTTAATTTCTCGAGTCAAATATGCTCCGAAAAAGAGTATAAGACGAATCTCACTTCTTCATATATTTCAATATTTTGACTCTCTAACATCTTTTTCATTTATAGGTGATATATAAAAAGCTTAGGTCAATCTAGTTAAAGGTCATTCTATATTCAAAGTCAATTCACTACATTGATAATTGTTATCCCAAATCTCAAACGTACCATCAAAACCCACTCACAAGAGTTTAATGTGTGTAGTGCATAAGATACATGTAATAACCTATATCGAATACTCCAAACAAGTTTTAAACAAATTAATGAAATTTAATTTACCATACATGAAATTTACTAGTACTTAATAACAAAATAACATGTCCAATAAAATGAAAAAAAAAAATCCCCCTTTATTTGTATTTTAGTTTTTTTAAAGTTAATAAAGAGAAATAATATGAAACTTCCAAACTTACAAGGAACATATGTAAATGCATGATTATATAAAAATCATAAATAATGTAGATACATGCATGTAAATGCCTAATCACTGAGACACAAAAATGCTCTTACCATGAGAAGCAACATGAGAAATATCGTAATTATGAACATCACGTTGACTTGTGAATTCACTCTTTTTGACCTAGGACTTCTTAAAAGAAGATGTAATTTGATTCAATTGAGTCATCAATTTTATCAAGTGACTCACTTGGTGAGTTAGACACCAACATGAGTAGTTAGATCTTGATTGTTGTACCTAACCAATGACTTACGATAATTAGGTCTAATGTGACCTAAAACACAACAATTATGATATGGGAATGAACCTAGAATCAAATTTAGGTTGAAGAACCATATGTTGCCTGGGTATTCTTGGCCAAGGGCCAACAACATTCTTAGGCCTGAAAGGGATTTGAGCTAACTTGATTTTAGAAGATGATGTACCATGGGTATTAGTCTTATTCAATCCTAAAATATAGTCAATCTTTTTAGAGCCACTAGTGAAGGATTGGAGTTGCGTACTAGATTTCTCAAGATAACTAGTAAGAGACTTAACATTAGCATCTAATGACTCATTCTCTACCCTTAATTCAATATTCTAGTAGACTCCTCAAGTTTCCCTAAAATGCTATTATTCTCTAACTCAAGCTTATGTAACTTCTTAAAGGAAGCAATATTAACCCTTTTCAACTTAAGACAAACCTCAAATAACTCATCAAATGCCTCATAAATGTCACGTTCATTTTCTGACCCTTATTGTGAAACGTCAAATTTCTCTAAATTCTCAAGTGACTTACTCTTAACCAATAGATGTGAATGCCATATAATTCGCCATCTCGTCAGGAGTGGACTCTTCACTGTGATTATCTGAGCTAGACTCGTCATTAGTGAGAGTAACATTCATAGCCTTACTTAGGGTTTTCTTATAACTAGGACATTTAGATTTAACATGACCAACACCCTAGCACTCATGACACCTAACACGCATTTTCCAGGAATCTCTAGTATTACTCTTCTCTCGATTATCTTTTCTAGATGTATTAGAGTCACCATTAAATCAGTCAGTAGGTCTCTTATTATTCTCAAGGAATTTCTTGAAGTTCCAAACATGGTAGGCAAGGTCCTGATTCTTAGGTTTTTCATCATCAATGGGGTGACACCTAGCATTCCTCACTATTTTGAGGGCTAAGGTATTGTCTTTCTTAGACTGATGTAGGTTAAATTCATAGGTTTGGAGAGATCATATGAGTTCGTCTATTTAATTGCATCTAGGTCATTACTCTCTTCAATAGTAGTCACCTTAGATATAAATTTTTCAGGTAAGGATCTTATAACCTTTCTCATTATCTTAGCCTCAGGAATTCGCTCACCTAAGTTAAAGCTAGAGACTTTGAATGTGTTATTAATCTCTAAAGGCGCCAACCACAGTGTATTTGGATGAGGAGCTAATCGCCTCTACTTTCTTCAATACATTAATAGTTCATAGTCGTATGGACCCTTTGCACATGGTAACATTGTGGCAAAAATTCTGGATACCAAATATCATTCATCCTTATGACCCTGAGTGAACGTGCCCATGAGTCGTTGAAGGGTTATGTCGCTATCTACATACAGTCTATGAAATTGGGTCTATGCCTACCACTCCGCTACTTTTTCTGTTCCATCCTAAGTTATTTCAACTTAGCCCATTTACAAGTGATGTGAAATGGATGGGGTAAAATTGTAGGGGCTTATCCACTCTAGCAAATATTGGAGCTTAAAAGGAAGATGCCTGTTGAATTGTTTTGTTGCATCTATCCTCCATGTAAAGTAAGAAGGAAAATGAATGGTACAATATGGCCTCTCACCCTGGGTAAGGATGGAAGATATTCATCAAATATCCCATAAATTTGAGAATGTGTGGAATGATTCCTTTTTGTAGAGAGAAATTGAGAATTTTGTCCCTACCGACCTACTCCCGAACTTTAGGATACCCGGAGCTATGAGTAGCTAGGTAAGGCATTGCTCCATTCTTTTTGAATTCTCACAATTATGGGGTACTTTTAAAATTGGCTTAGTTAAATTCCCTATTTTCCAATTTAAATTTTCAACAATTGCATATTTCAATGATGGCCTTTGGGTGTTAAAAGACAAAAATGCCCTCAAATATGTTATACAATAGCAAAATATTATTTTGTTTAAAAGACAATACTATCCTTTTAGTATTGTCTTTTAAACAATAGCAAAATATCATTTTGTTTAAAGTCAGCTAACTTTTGTTATCTGTTTATTCCAACACAAATAAAAACTCACTCATTTTTCATCTGCTTCAATCTCAAATTTCTGAAATTTATCAAGCGCTGAACAAGAAAATATTATTTTATATTATCATTTCGAATCTTTAAGTATATTTACGTATGTTTAATTTCGTTTTTGTTAAATTAGTATATTCTTTTAATCGATAAATCTTATTTTGATATAAATTAACATGTAGATAATTATTTTTAATAGATCTATATAAGCATAAAGAAGAAAATAATTCATCTGCGTGTATATTCTTTTAGACGAGATGAATGACAATGTATTATTCCGACCAACCTTAACAGCGCTGTTAACAGTTAGCCCATGAGAGTTATGCTAAATTAGCAAGTATTGCCATAACATGCCATAAATGATATCATTGAAATTTTTCTCGAGACACATCATGGGTATTGTATGTACCATATACAAGGCAACCTGAAGACTAGGTATCGAGGTAAAAACATCGTTTCATTATTCAGGAAATGACAGAAGCTTACAATATTGAAGAGTGTAATAAGTTCATTGTTGAAATAGGAAGTAAATCATTTTCGGCATGAGAGTATCCAAAAAAAAAATAGGGATTGAGCATTGGGCGCAATTACATTTTCAAGGACATCAATACAAAATGATGACGTCAAATAATGCGCAATCTTTTAATTATTCAAGAAGGATCAAGAGTTACCAATCCTCACAATGATTGAGAACACTCGTAACAAGTTGTAGTAGTGATTTCACGATCGACGTGTGAAATCACAGAGTTGTACGAAGGTGCTAGCCCTGGCTCAAGGAGATAAATACTTCAAGGTTGTAGAGGTTGCGAGAAAGTTGAATGTGGAACCACTGAATGAATTGTGCTTTTTCGTGAAATGTGCACATAATATGACATATATGGTGGACTTGATTGATAACACATGCACTTGTAGTCGATTTCAGTTGGAGAGTTTTCCATGTGAACATACAGTCGCGATAGCTATGTATAGAGGAATTGTAGCGAGAACCTTATACTTTCCTTATTGCACAACTGATTATTGTAGAGCAGTGTATGCTGAGACTATATTTTCTCTACCAAATGAAGCCGAGTGGGAAGATACCGACCGTATTCTCCAACTTAATAGTTTGTTGCCACCCGAAATTGAATCGTATGGTCCGGACGTCCATGCACGTCTAGAATACACTACAACAAAATTGTGATTTCGTGACAAAATTTTTTGCGACATACAAAAAGTTCGTAATAAGTGACTTAAGATGACATATTTTTAAATTTTGTCGCAAAAATTGTGATGAAAAAAATAATTACCAAAAAATATAAGGCAATAAAGTTGTCGAGAAATGTGAGAAGTTGCGACAACTAATAAAGAATCTCGCCAAACATATGAGGGAAGCAAGGCGACAAAATATTTTTGGTGGAAAACTTATGGAGACAAACTTTCATTTCTTGCAACAAAGTGCTTGTGATGCAATAGGGTTTACTTTTTGCAATAAAAAAATATTTGTTGCTAAAAATTCTATAGTTGGAGGAAAAAATCGATACAAGAAAACAATTCTTTGCAATGGACAAAAAATGTTGCAATAGGTTTTTTACAATGCTCACTCGTATGGTGTAGGCTCTAATACTGTTGTAGATTAGAATAATATGGCAACGTGCAATGCACACTGCAAGAGCTCTCAAATGTACGTCGTTGTAAAAATTTTACTATTTACCTCTTCCGTTGCTTTTATTATATTTTGTAACACTCTTTGCTTGTTGTCTTAACTTCTTTTTGCAACGTTAATTTTTTTTGTAACAAGTGTTTGTTTTTCATTTGGCTAAATTTTAATATGTAATACAATTTTTTTAAAATTTTAATTATTTTTGATCAAGAGGAAATTTTTTATAATAAAAGCATTATAAAATTTCTAGAAAAAAAATTATTTAAAAAAATAAATTAGATGATTAAACTTTTAGTCACATAATAACTTACAAAAAGAACTACTAGGTCAAACCATTCGATAAAGGAAAAATATGTCTCAACATTTAAAGCAAATAAATAAACAAATCATTATTCATTTATTACTAGTAGGTAGTGGCATGTTGAATATTGTTACTGGTTCATATTGTTGTGGAGACGTGCCAACTTGACTTGATACAAACTTATGCATTAGTACCCTAAATTGAGAAAGCCTCGCACGCATATCTAATAGTTCTTTCTCTAGCTTTTGTATTTTCTGTCGAATGGCTATTGACTCAGTATCAACCGATGTCAAATGAACAGAGTGGCTTGAGATAGGTTTTGGACCATGTCCAAGTCCTCTAATGTACCCTCTAGAGTTTTCTAAAACCTCCTACATAATCTCAAGTTCGATGGGGGCCTCAAATCCCTCTAGAACAGTTGCTCTTTAATCTTAAGTATCCTTTTCTATATATAAGTAAAGAGAGAAGAGGGAATACATATTAATAACAAAATAAATAAAAAAATGTCAATGGAGATTAATAAATTGTTAATATACTTAAACATCTTGTTCATACTTCATCGTTTACCCACCCTTTCTTGTCACTAAAATGAGTCTCATAATAAAGGTATATTTCTCTTTGTGCATCTCTAGTAATTGATCTCTTTCTAAAATAATATATATCATGTAACATAAATATATTTTTCTTTATAAATTAAAAATAAACGATTACCTTTTCTTCAAGAAGTGCAACAAATGATTTTGATCCACCACGATGATTATATTTAATGCAGTTGTGGCTTGCTAAATTACGTGCA
>CAIGRN010192546.1:0-14572 GCA_903798345.1 Fraxinus anomala
TTGCTAGATTTACAGGCCTAGATATAGCAGTCGAATAATTTCTTTCTTTTTCCATTTTTTCCCTTGTTGGGTGCGGTTGATGAGTGCTTCGAATTCCTTATTCCTTGATATTTCATTTGGGATTGATTTCCATCCACGACTTGAGCTAAAAGAAAAAAAAATTAATAATTACAAAAAAAATTCCATGAAAAAGGTTAATTGGGTTAGCCAACCCCTACATCCGCCTATCAATTTTAAGATGGTGTGTTCAGTTTGAACTTTTAGTTTTTGAGATTTAAAAGGTTTGAGGGTATTTAATGTACACTTTTAAACACACTATAAAAATATCTATAAATCTTGCGGTATTCACAGTGTCATTGACTTTTAAAGATTTTTATAGAAGTTTCTAGACTAACTTGTAAGCATGAAGTACAAAAATAATATCTCAAAATTTGCCATTCGTTTATCCAAGATTTTGGTAGACCTTCACAAAATAATAATAATAATAATAATAATGGATAATTACAGCAAAAGCTCCAAACCTTTGAAACACTAGCAGACTTTCTCTAAACATTTGATTTGTTGCAACTGTCACCCCTAATTTTTTCAAACGTTGTAGGTGAGGCCATTTTGAATAGTTTCCAACAAAGATACTGTCAGTTGACCAAAAAAATGATAGAAAAAATGATTGATCAAATTCTATAGAACCTAACTCATTATGATCATTTATCAAAGAATGACATTCTATCAAATGATCGAACAATTGTAAGCAATTTGCTTATAATACTTAAGTGACATTCATAAAAAAATATCTATTGAATTACGAGTTCAATACATCTTATTTAATAGAAAGATGAGTATTCTCTGTTCATTATTAGACAATAATTTATTCACAAACTTCATGTTTTTATTTTTTATCAAACAATAATGAAATTTATCCCTTGTTAAGTATCGTTAAAAAATCTGATTAAATTTTAAATCAAAATCAACAATTAATTTTAGAATAATGCTACTTGTATTTAAGCAGTTATACAGTGATTTACATAAAGATAAAGTGTCAAATGATAGTGGAAATTTTTTTTATTTGTTTGAAATTTTTTTGACCCAATCATATTTCATAATATCATCTGTATGTAAATCATCATATAAATCCATTATTTTTTATATAGCATAACCGTTAATTTTAATCACACATTTCATAGAACTTACAACTCTTCAATTACACATTTCATCAATTCTTATAAAAATCTGTTAAAAGTCCGATTTTTAATTTCTACCGAACAGAGACTTATATATATTCTGTATTTTGATTATATTTTTATTTAATTAAGGCGACTTAATTTTTCTTTCTAAATATATTTTATTATAGAGGAGGAGAAAGAGTATTATGGGGACCGAATCATCACCTCTTATATGAACTTTACACTGATGCACTAAACCTACGCGAATTCTATTTTAAATTAAAGTTTCCAAAAATCTTATGAATTTTATGGAAGTTTTAAAATGAAAATTTATAGAAGTCCAAAGAAAACTTCTATTAATTCCATACAAGCCTATAAATGCCCAATAATTTCACAAAAATCACTACTTAAAAAAATCCATAAATTTTTAAAAAAAATCTCAATCAAATACGCCTTTTAAAATCTCGATTTGCAATGTTTGTTACAAGCTATGCATTGCAAATTCTCATTATAAGCTATGTAATTTTTTAAGTGGTCCATCAAATTTTAGGGTTTATTTGGCATGACTTTTGAAAAGTCAAGATTAGCTTTTGAGGTTAAAAAGTTATTTTTGAACTTGTTTGACTAATTTTATGAAAATACTTATTCTAGTTAGAAGATCTTTTACAGAAAATTGGTCCAATGTGACTTTTTCCTCTAAAAGTACTTCCGAAATAAAAAATTATTTTAAAAATTATTTTTCAAACAAAAATTAAAATAACTTCTTCTAAAATTTTTTTTACTGAAAGGAAAAACAAAAATCTTTCCGAGTCCTTAGTCCATTTGTCTTGACACCCAACTCAAATTAATTAAAGCGTCAATATGAAACCTTGAAATTTACTTAGCTCATTATAAAAGAGATCATCAACACCCTGATGAGAGATTATTATCACATGTGATTAGGGGTGGGCATCGAGTGGGTCAATCGGTTTGAGCGTTCTAAAAATCATAACCATTCATTAATTTTCGAATATTTTATAAATGGAACATTCGATTTCATTTATTTATTGGAACTAAAACTGTCCAATCATAGCATTATTTTATAAAAATCTTAAGCAGCCAATAAGCAATAAGCAATTTTTTACACTTTTCATTCGACTGGTTATATTTTCAACGTGAAAGGGTAAAGTAAAAGAAATGCATAGACTACCCATTGATTTCCAAAAGTTCTCTTTCCAACTTTTCTAGATCTCCTTGTGTGGCTATTATCAGCGTTCTAGAATGAGTAAAGCATAGCTAGGTGTTTAGACAAACTTTCATACATTACGAGCTTAAGCGAGCCGGACGAGACCCGGGCGTAATTTTTTTTTTTTCCTATTTTAATATTATTTTAAAATTGTAATCATTTTGAAAATTATTTAATAATTAAAATAATATATATCAAATATCTAAAATTATAAAATACTATATTTACTTAATAATTTCTACAATTAGTCAATTGAACCCGGAGAGGCAGTCAAGAAACGCAAAAATAACTATTTTTTATAATTTTAATTTTTAACTAGACAAGTCATACTGAATATTTATAGAAATTTCATATACACTTTTGAAATTTTCAACAAAATAACGAGTAATTACATAATGTAAATATTTTCGTAACTTAAATTTATTTAACTATTTATCAAATAAAATCATTTTTGACTTTGTACATATAAAATCTTTTAAAAACTTGAAATTATGGCGCATTTGATTGTCAATATTTTATATGGAAAATGTATTTTTTTCATTCAAATTTATACTTTTATGCTATTTGATTGATGACATTTTCATGGAAAACATTTTCATACTTTTGGTCATGATCATATTTTCCTCAAAATCAAGAAAAATATTTTTTTTAAGAATAGTATAATTTTATTTTTCAAGGAATTAACTCCTTCTTTCTCTTTCTTATCCATCCACTCTCTCGTCTATCCACCATAAAAAAATGGACAAGTATAATATTTTCTAGATTCAAAACTAAATCAATCAAACACCTTTAATTAATAATTTTTATACAAATAAATTTTAAGTAATTGAATTGTCAAAAATTTATTTTCTCTTTATACAAATTTCATGTTCTCAATCAAATGCACCCTTAAAATCAAATGAAAAGTTTTTTTAAAAATAAAAAAAAAATTAATAAACTAAAGCCCTACGTGAAATTATTAAAACGCGACTATTATCTTGCGATAACGAATCAAATCAATAGCATTAAAACTACTGTCTTCGTTGAAGTCTACTATTGATGAATCTAATGATTCAAACAATTTACGTGATCAGTGGGACTGAAATGAATAAAAATATAAAAAATGAAAGTTTTCAAAATTTAGAACTATCCATTAAATTTCAAATATTACGTAAATAGAATGGTTTGGTTCCATTTTAATTGTTCTTTATTTTCAGTTTCTTTCTCATGAGTCCTTTAAAAAAATTAATAAAACAATGCACAGCCTGAAGATTCTAAGTGCGAAGTAGGTCGAGTTAAAATAAAATAGCATGTTTTCCTAAGCTTAGAGTAGTTTCCATTGTATTTTTATTTTTAAATAGCATCTTGTACATAATAGAGAATACTTTAAAATTTAAAAAGTAGATATGAAACAATCCAACAAACTCTTCTCGCGAGATTCCATTCACAATTTATGATTCGTCGATATTGCTCCTTATCTAGTTATTGTAGTTATTTTTCTTATTATCGATCATAGTATTGAATAGATCTCAAGCTTAAACATCATTCAAAGATCTTTTAGATTTACATTTTCTTCAAGAACCGTGCTTGGTGTACAAGGGGATGTGTTGGCACGGTCATTACAGAGGGATGTGGTATCATTCCATTGGACATTAACAGAAAAATAAAATAAAAAACTAACAACACAAGTGCCGCTCATTGACCAAAAAAAGAAAATAAAAAAAAAATAACTAAAATAAAAATCAACCACACGTGTCGCCAAATTGGTTATTCCCTTGTAGAAGGGTAATAACCAAAATTTGTTTGGTTTATCAAAAAAGACCGTTACATGTACATCAATGATTATGTCAAATATCATATAATGTACTTATACGTTATGTTTAATTTCCACCAACCAATTACATAATGTCATTTGTGCATCATGTAACCTTGATGTAACATTTGATGTACAAATAGAATGATTCTAAAAAAATATCTTATTTAAAAATCAATTAAGCTACTTGTACATCATCTTTTACGTCATTTTTTAATTATGCCACATGATAAAAATATCATTGGACAGTTTAAAGAGAAAAACAATTTTCCCGTTCCAAATTTTCAAAAAAATAAAGGCAATGTCAAAATCAATGTAAAAGAAGTCTAGCATTATTCATTTAAAAATAAGTTACTTATTTATAGATTGAAAAGTTATTTACAAGTAAGGCGTGGTCAAATATCTAATTGGCCCCATAGTCTGCAAATTATTCCAATTCTTCAAAAGAATAATTATATTACTATCACAAAATTTATTAAGTATATCACAAATTTTGACATTTTTTTATTTACTTAAATAACTTTACGTGAAATTACATAATTGGGGGTTTTAATATACTTTTAATTATACATCACATTATAGCCACGCCAAAGACATAAACCTTTACTCTTGGCAGCAGAGTGAAACCCATGTGGGCATCAAGAAGGGCTGCTTCAAGCCGTCTAGATTGACCAAAAAGGTTCAAACTTCCATGATTGCTAAAACTCTTACTATTAAAAATTGGAAGTTGATTAACCAACAAATCATGAGAAGCAGTTTCACCATCTTCTGTTGAAGGAAAATTACCAAAAAATTTAGGAGAAACTAGCAGTAGTGTCTTACTACTTCCATATATGGTGAAAAAGAATAAATAGAATTAAATGTGGGATTACATCCACTAATATATACACAAGTAGTCAAGGGAAAGATAGCATGCACCGTCACTTTTGCCTTTGTCATTGCAATTCACCATACAATGTTTGACAAAATTGAAGCCCCAAATCCCTTTCACATACACCCGCGGAGTAACTCAACAATTAAGGGTGTTGAGGATATTCGAACAATTATAATAATGACATATCAAATTGGAATTGCTCAGATTAGCTTTGAATTTTGAAGCAATGGTAGCTAGCATTTTGTTGGGATTAGTTTCATTTTGTTCTGGGTTTCATCAATAATTGAGGGTTTGAAGAATTGGATATGGAAAATTTTGTTAGCTATAAATTTCGATGGAGGTGAAGAAGCGGCAATCCACCGTTGGATATGTTTCTATTGGAAGCTTTTTTTCTTCGCTAGGAGTAGTGTCCTTTACCAGAATTATTATGATCGATGTGTTACCAATTCTGGGAGATGTGTACGCCACGTATTTATTTTTTATTTTATTGTATTAATAGTTTTTTTTTTAATTTTAATTTTTGTTGTATTAAGAGTATAATTATAAATTTGTTGTGGTGTTATTGAAATTATAATTTAATTGTGGTTTGATTATAACACGATGTATTAATTTGGGGGTGATTCCCTCTTGTAATCTCTGATATTTGTTCCTTACTCAACCCAGAAAACCCTCCAAAAACCCCTTCAATCCAATCTCAAGCCACCATGAGCAGCTCCTTCAACTCCACTACCACTCCCAACTTCGATAATCTCCTCCTCCAGTCCCTTATGGGCCACCTCCAAATCCGACCCCCAAGTCTCCACGCCCCTCTAACCCCAACGCCGCCTTTTCTCACTCCTCAATCCCTCGAAGACCTTCTCTTTTCCGATACCTTCCTCAACCTCTCCGACTCCGATTCCGAAAACGAATCCGACAGGACCCAGCTGGCAAAGGAAGAGTCCAGACTTGAAAAGGAGATCGTCCGCACTATTCTCAGTGGGGAAACTGAAAAATTGAAGCCAAATTCGGGTCAAGCTGTGACGATCGGAGAGCATCACATTTGTGTCGGGTTTCATGAGGAGACGGAGTCGGATTATCGGGTCTGGGAGTGGCACGGGCATATCATGTTGTTTCATGAGGAGAATGGATATACCCCGGAGTATATTTATGGGAATTATTTTGAGAGATTGAATCCGACGAAGAGGCGTATGGAGATAAAGAAGGAAAGGGACGATGATGACTTGAAGGAGGAGGATGGAAAAGGGAAGGAAAAAGAGGAGGAGAAGGTGGGAAATATGGGGTTGAGGGACCTGATTGAGTCCTCGGAAATGCGTACCAGCCGGATTCTTCATCGGAATTTGAATGCTAATTCTGCATCTCCAGGTTTGTATAAAATCATCCTTTCCTTTTTACCTTTTACTACTTACTAGAGTTTCAATGTACTTTAAGGTGACTAATTTATATGTATTGACAGTTAACCTGTATTGTAGTTTTATGCCTAACATATTTTAAGGTCTAATGTTACCGGTAGACTTCTTCTATGTAATGAATTGGTTTAAGACAAGAGTATAAGATAAGCAAAGAGAGCTAATATTTTGCTTGTACATTCTAAACAAGAGCAAATATCTGACATGGGAAAAGTATAGGATGAGGATAAGGATAAGTTGACTTATTTCATATGCAAAAGAATCAATCACAATTTCGTTTTCATTCGTGCATGAATATCTGTTTTTGCTATGTATTCTATGAATATCACACACGCCATCCAAGACGAGCCATCGTATTTGGACTAAAATATAGCTTCTGTGTGAGATAACTAGTTTGTTTAATCAAACCATTGTTATCTGAACTCATGTATTTCGTGGAAGTGAGATAACTGGTTTGTTTATTCTGTTGCTTCCGTGTATGCTTATAAAATGTCAATTTTACTTCCAATGACCGAATGCTGAAATGAGCTCTTCCATCATGGTAATTGGCAGGTTTTAGTTGAGAAGTTTTTCAAATCAACAAAGAGATCATTTTGTTGGGCAACGATGGAATCAAACACTGGATATGCTTGTTAGTACGAGATCATTGAGATTGACTTTTAAGTGTATCTTTGTTGAGCCTTTTAATCAGCTTGAAGGTTTTCAAATGGAATGTCTGAATGTTTTTCAATTTATTAGCAGTATGAAAGTTATTAATATACATGCTGAGTTTAAGAGCGATGATTTCAGTTTCTTCTTGCTAATTTGGTTGTTTCAGTTTTATATGGCTGAATCATTTCTATTCCTCTTGAAATTTAAGGGATAATTTCTTAGAATGGATCTGATTTTATTTGTTAAGGGATATATCATTTGCGCTATGGAGTCGGGTGGATGCGTTTCAAAATTATTTGAGATGATCTTTACCTATTTTGGAACGAGACAACCATGGTTGATTTATTAGTAGATGAATCATCACTTTCACTATCTGGACATAGATATTTGCAGGAATGAATTGGTGTGTGTAACATGCAGTGTATGGATAACGGGGTTGGAGGAGCTCAGACAGTTGGGGCTAAACCCAAACCATATTTTTAGGTGGATCAGTTCAAATTGATAACGGGGTTGAATTAGGCTTGGTTGTAAGTTGGCCAGTCCGGACTGGTCTACCCATTTTGACACCTTTACTGGGAAATGTATATTGAATAATGCTAAACTGCACATTGTGTGGGTGACATCTTTGTGTACATTCCATTGAAGTTCAAAAAGTGTTGGATGAGAAAGTGTTTTTTTTAAAAAAAAAACTGTCGAATCTGTGTCGATACGTGACATAATGTCAAAAATGATGCAAAAAAAATGTACATGTAGCATGATTTATGTATATTTGGCATGCAGTCAATGTTTTAAAAGATGTGAGGATTGTAAGGTACGGATGTCAAGGTTTATGAGTCTAGACATGATTGGGTGAAGCTTTGGTGTAATTTAATTATTCTATATTAATAAATAGATAAATAAAGCATACCTTGAAAATTTATAAAAACTTTTTACATACTTTCGAGTTTTCAATAAAAATATAATTCACAAATCATGAATCATATTTTTATTTAGTAATTAATTCCTTCGATATGAACATAAATTAAATCTTGATGAACTATTTTGTTTGTAGCGAGTCAAAGTCACAGAGGATTCAGAACATAAACTGGGCAAATAAACAAAAATGGATGTTCCTACTTGTATATAGATTATATAATATGATGTTGAAGGAAAATATTGAATGAAAAAATTGATAGTGTTTTAAACGGGCAAAATGTGAAGTATCATGTGATATGTAATCCATTATGTAAGTTTTGATGTATGTGTAGTAAGATTCTATGCTTTGATTTCTTTCTTACATTGCGAATGCTCTGATTTTGAACATAAAATAAAGAGTGAAATTGTTCGGGGGATGAGTTGGGATTTTTTGGGCATATTTACTTTTAAATTTTAAAAGTTTTTGGTTTTGTTTTTCTGTAAGGATGGACTTGAAAACTAGGAAAAAACTATCCATCAAGCAGAAAGGCACGCAACATTTTCGCCTGTGTGCATTTTAGGCGATCAACTTAGGGTTGATAGCTTATTTTCTCGTCTTGCCACAATACATAGCATTTTTCCGTCTAGGCGGGCGTTTTCGATTGTATGATAACTATATAGTACAATAGATGATAAATTAGTATCCGTTTGATAAAATTTGTAAATCATTTATAAATAATCAAACTTTATTTTCAACCATACAAGAAATTAGAGATGAAACTTTCTATTATTTATAAATTAAATTATATATATATTTAAACGTTTAAGAGCATATCTAAGAGACTCTTCGTTTATAAAGATAATCTTATATATTATGAACGATTTCTTTAAATTTAGAGAGTTAAAATCTTTATACACTCTAGCAAGTTTTCTATTTTGATTTTTCATTTGTCCTTTTCAAAAAATATTTATTGATTCTTTTTATATTGTTAAAAGTTAAATAATCCTTTAGTCAATTCTACGAACTAATACAAATATTTTAATAATTATTTAAATAGATACATATGGTCTTGGTTCAAGTAAGGTGCATGTTCGTCGTCAATGCATTTCTCTCTCCAGAAATAGATCGATCTCCTCCGTTTCAACAAGTCTCTTGCTCCTAGGGTTCCGATGCCGATTCTCCCGAAACTATCCGATTGAAACTAATCCATTTAACAGTTACTCAAAAAGTTCCTTTATGTTTGTTGTATAGCTCTGTGCAGAGTTTGTTGTGTAGAGAAAAATAATTCGGAAACAATTGAGGAATTGTGAATTGGAGAGCATCGAACAATGAACTCGATGCCTTCAGACGATATGCTAATATACCGCCCTTACGTGACCTTCTTCTATGGCGCTTGGTCTTCTCATCGCCTGAAATATCTTGAAAAAAGTGATCGGCGTGGTAATCTTAGTAGTTAACATTAGCCTAAATTTTTTTATTTCCGTCTAGTTTCGTGGGTTTAGTCTGGGTTTTTTGCTCTTTGCATATTGTATTTTCTGATTTCCCTTCGGTTACAATTGTACGAGTGATTAATTTGGTGGTGAGCTAATTTTGATTCGAACTTTAGCTATCGTAATTTGCCGTGATTCCTCCCTCTCTAGTGGTTTAAGGAGACTTTTCAGCTGTAACTTGGAGGATTTTATACGCTTGGATCAGCACAAGGTACTTTCTTTGTAAAATTAAATTTTGTATTTGGATCAATTTATTTTATGTACATGTTTCATATAAGGGTTATGTTACATTTTGTATTTAGAGATGTGAGTGGGTAATATTTTCTTTTTCTTTTGTTAATTTCTTCATTTTCTGCTTCATGGGCTTGGTAATATTGTTCACTGAAGTCCATCAAATATACCATTTAGTGCTTGTTTGGGTTTCATTATAAGTTCCTTAAATTAGAACGTGATAGAAATGAGTGGGCAGTAGTCGTGGGTCCTACAACACATGTGATTAAAATTAATGTTTAACTTTGATCTTTAAATTATAAGGAACTTATAATGAATCCCAAACAAACTTTTTGTAGAAATTCCATCAGGTGGTGTGCGTGGTGCTTCGATCCACTTTTTACCTGAGCGACTTATTTTGTTGTGTGATTATGGATATTTTCAAGTTATAAACTGGCTATTGCTCGTGCTTAATGTGTATTCCTCATATCTAGTGGTAAGTCAATATCAGTATTATGCTGGGGTTCAATTGAAAGATTTTGTTCCTATCCACTGTTCTACAGTTAGTTCTAAGTTTCGGAGTTATTTTGGAAGTGATATTTTACATTTAGGACTTAGTTGCTTCCTTTTGTGCTTCTGCAGCCCTTATCTGCGCTTCTGATTCCTGTAGATGGACGTTTGTGTTCTTCATAATGCGCCAGGTCCTCAGGATATAACCAGCCTTAGCGAATCATCAACTGATCCACCTGACTCAGCTCGTTACTGTGCAAGTGATCTTTCCATGAATGAACTGAAAACCTGTTTGACTGAGTTTCTAAGCATTGAGGATGTGGCAATTTCAAGTTGTGGATTCACTCCAACTCCTGAGAAGAATGTTATAGGCAATGTGGTGAGGATAGACGAACATAAGGACCCAGATGTCAGGGAGTTGAGCAATCCAGCTTCTGATAATCGCCTTAGCAAGTGTGCCACATTTCCACCTCTTGGTGAGCATAATTCTTCCACTGTGGAATTAGTGGATGGGAAAGAAAAGCAGGGTGATGATATAGCTTCCAAAGTCTCTTTACCAAATGGCCATGCTAAATCTGTTAATCAGTCCTGTTCACGGTCCATATCTTTGCCTGTAAGTTTACTTAAGACTTCTTGATAGATAGCTTCTGTCTCTATTTTCCCACCGACAATAAGATGTTTCTCATGTCATATGGGTGAATTTTAGAGAAAATCAGATGCTGTTTTTGGTCCAAGGTGTAGTTATAGTATTCTCTACCTTTAGATGTCTGATTGGGAACTGGAATTGCACTAATACTGCTATGATCATGATAAATTACTAGAAAGTAGGAATGATTTTTATGCCATCTCTTTGCTTTCCGCGAGGTATGTGCCAATCGTGCCTCCAAGGGTGCGATGCTATAAATAATTTCTTCCATACTATATTCTACCTTCATACTTGTGCATCATTATATTTCTTTTTAGTTTTCCAACATATAAGTGATTTTCTTGGTGATCTGTTTGCACTTCATATCAGAGACAATAGTTCTAGTGGATGCTGCTGAGTGAATCTTTTGCTAATCCTTATTGAATTTTTTGATGTGCAATCTCTGTAGTACTTCAACAGTGCGATTTTTTTATTTTCTTTGTTTTCTCATTCTTATCTTCTTTAATTGCCTATTTAGTAACTGGGGCGGTGCC
The DNA here is from genome assembly GCA_903798345.1 of Fraxinus anomala. Classification (NCBI taxonomy): domain Eukaryota; kingdom Viridiplantae; phylum Streptophyta; class Magnoliopsida; order Lamiales; family Oleaceae; genus Fraxinus; species Fraxinus anomala. The sequence continues at coordinate 11,393 of CAIGRN010192546.1, forward strand.
GGGAATAAAGTTTCAGTAAATGAGCCGCGCATTCCAAATAATTATGTTTCAGACATATGATAGGTTCTAGTATGGCTAATATACAATGCTTCAGTTTTGGGCAATGTGATGTTACCACACACGTTCATCTTTCTCCTTGAATTCTATCTTCGTACAGACTTCTTCAAAGCTTGTATCCGCCATGAAAGGTACCCGTGAAAAGCAGGGGATACAACCTAAGGAACTCTCAGTAACATGGGCCCCTGACGTGTACGATCCAGTTCCAACAGCAGCGTCGCATGTCTCGTCGAACAAGAATCATCGCCATCGTAGTGATAGTAAGAGGTACGGGAAGAACAAGCAGAAGGGTGGTGGCAAATCTTCACGGGCCAGCAAGGGCAAAGACAAGAAGCAAGGTAGGAAGAACATTGGAAGTTCTAATAGGTTCAAGTCTCTGGATGAAAATGACCAAATGGTTGGTTTTCCTGAGCCTCAGGTGAGCGTTGTCGATTTTGATGTTGGTAGCCAAGGCTTGTTATGCGGAACTAGTTTTCTGAAAAAGTCTGCCACAAATATGCACTATCCGGATGCAGAGGCTACGTTCCATCGATGTTGTGATTAATCAATAAGGTCGCTTGGTTTCGTTACTTAGGGAATTCTTAGTGGCCCATGCAAATGACCTATTGGATAATGGTTATGCTACCATGAGAACTGTTTTAACTCTTAAGAGCTTTCTGTTATGATATACTTCTCTTGTTTATATTGTTATGTTTGGACATGTATGATTAGTAGATTGGTTCTCATCTGATTGACGTGATTCGCACAGGACGCCACTGTCTATAGACAATGAATTATAGTCGACTATACAATCCTCGTTGTCATTCGTTCTATACGGTTCAAAATTGGCTGGAAGTTAACGATAAAACTTCAATTTTAATGATATTGGTGGCGCCTGATTCCTTCAATGAAATTAGACAATCTGTTTATCTTCTCACTCAACTTGCCATGTCAACAATGGTGTTGAACTCTTTGAGCTTCACCTGATTTCTTCATCGTTCTCTGCTACAGAGAAGTTTCACAGATGTAGAACGTCTCCAAAGTTGCTTTTACCTGATTCCAACTTCACTTTTTATCAATTTCTGAATTATCCAACTCTTTTACTTGAAAAGGTTTACGCTCATTACCTTTGATGATGACTTAGAAAAGGTTTACTCCCATGAAGTGATAGCTAGAAAGAAAAGATGCGCGCACATTATGTTAAATTTCGAGTCCCTCAGGAAAGTAACAACTTCTGGCATTTAAAAATTTTCCTTTTCCTTTTCCTGTCCAATTCAAATGAAGATGCAATTGGCCGTATGTCTTTTAAGAAAAATTCTCTCTAAAATTATATGGCCAACGTTTTTCCATAGTTGAGTAGATGTATGCCAATGTGCAACCAATGGTCTTGTTTGTTGTAAAGCCAGTTGCACATGGCTGTGTGTCTTGTTTAGGAGGTTGACGAGGCAGAGGCTCTCTTGGCCTAGCTGGGCCAACAAAAATTACCCAACCATCCAAGAACTTTGCATTCATTCCCTCCCTCGCTTTTTTCGCTTCTTCTAATGTTTCATAACAAAACCAATAAAGAAGGCTCGTGAAATATATCGTGGATTTTTTTATTTTTTTTGTATTTTATTGATTGACGATAAAATTGTGCAGCAACCTTCTAAGAACATTTTCAAGAAACTCTCTAAATACATATTACTCTCTATTTTTTAGAATTGATGCATAAAAATTAAGTTACAAAAAACTCTCCATTCTAACTTTTTAAAATAAAAAATGGGTTTGACTATCCAAACTCACTATCCATTCCTAATTAACAATTATTGTATTTAATCTCTACAATTTAAATTATTCAAATCATATTTAATTTAATTGATTATTAACTTATAAAAAAATTTAATACATTTTTAATTTTCATTTCAATTACACATTTTTCAATAAAAATATATTTTATATAAATTCAAAAAAATTTCTTATTCTTTAATCACACGTTTTCCAAAAAAATCACTATTTTAAAATACATTTTTTTTTAGAAGTTTCATTGAAAAAATAAATAAATAAAGAGTTAAAATAGAGAGTATTGTTGAGGTGACGCTCTCTATTATTCATAACATGTTTTTTTATAAATAGAGAGAGTCGTGAATATGTTCTAATTTTATACAGTAGTTTGAATTTATTTTAAAAAAGAATTCAAAAACAAATCTATTTCATCATTTTATCTTTTAGAAAAATGCGCGAGACTGCCAACAGAACAAGAACTAAACAACAAAAACCAAACAAACAAAACAAGTCGTAAAAACACTCCAGACTCCAGTCTTCATATATCTATATGCACATACATATATCAATGGCCGACTGAACCTGTCTTTTCTTGAGATTCAGAATCTTGGCTGTGTACCCTCAAAATCAATAAACAGTTAAACGTGACCAACCTTTTCTCTATGTCTTTTTCTTTGCTTCACTCTCGCCGGCTCAAATTCTCCCCCATCCAATTAGTATATATATGTCTATTTATATGTGGGTGTTAATATGTGACTGATTGAACCGAGTACATTGTTCTTCAATGGCTACGGATGAAGAGACCTCACTTCTTGTTGAAAACACTCCATCAACTCTATTAGATATGCCAGCACACTAGCTGCCAGCACATCAGCTAAAAATAGGCGCCAACATCAGCTGAAAATAGGCGCCAACATTAGTTAGAAAATAGCTGTCAATTAGTTGGCAATTAGGCGCCAAAAACAGTTGAATATTTTTCTATACTTCTATTTAAACTTCATCATGTAATTGATTCATTTTTTAATTCGAGATTGAATAAAAACTTCATCTCCATTTTCTTCAATATGGTATCAGAGCTTACTGATTGATGAATTCTATTGATCTCATCTAATCAATTCNCAAAATCAGTTGAATATTTTTCTATACTTCTATTTAAACTTCATCATGTAATTGATTCATTTTTTAATTCGAGATTGAATAAAAACTTCATCTCCATTTTCTTCAATATGGTATCAGAGCTTACTGATTGATGAATTCTATTGATCTCATCTAATCAATTCTTCCAGAAATTGATAATGGAGAATGAGGCGCCAAGTGAATCTCTGTCATCAGCAAGTAACCCAGCAGCTGATGGTGCATCTAATCCATTTTTTTTACATCACT
>CAIGRN010192557.1:0-13141 GCA_903798345.1 Fraxinus anomala
ATGATTAAGTAAATTCTCAACACTTATTGCATAACATGACTTCATCTTACCTTACAAGCACAATTAAATTTCTGTATGGAAAAATGGATATTTTTGTTTGGTTGTTCAATGTTTATCTTTCAAGGAATGAAAAATAAAATTGCATGGTTAACACATGCCCATCCCATTGTTTAAAAAAAAAAAAAGACATTTGACAACAGGAAATAGACCTTAAACCGTTGCAAGTGAATGCACCATGGTAGGTGATTATTGAATTGGAGCAAAACTCGAAGACTAGCTATTTATCTAGGGTGGTTAAATTATAACCACAATAAGCCTCTGTTTGGTATACATTATTTTTTTCATTCTCATTTTTCAACTCATTTTCAACCACACATTTTTCAATAAAATAATATTTTTCATCACATCAATAACTTTTCCTTCTTTTCCAACAACACATTCTCAATCAATTTACTATTCTAGAATACATTCTTCCAAAATAATGTGGCTCAAACACACCATAAGTATTTGGTTTTCTTATTTACTAAAATAATCGTGAGTAAAATAACATAAATATCCTATCTATTATTCACTGATATATTTCTTTCTCGATTGTACTACATATACATAATGGTTTACATGCATATGACGTGGGACCAGAATTCCTTCAGACAAATAAAATTCCTTCAAACAAATAAAAAAAGATCACCACTTTCTTTCGGACACCTCCTCTATATGTAAACAATTATGTAACTCATTTATTTAAAAGTAGCATTATTCTTTCTTTATTCCATCACTATCCTCTGTACACCATAAAAGATATATAACTCATATTTAAAGATATAAATGCAAAGATTCATACAGCAAAATATCCAAACGGTATTCACTATTATATAATTCTCTGGATTAATTCCATAAACAAACCGTTGAGCTTTGCGTACTCATTTTCAACATCGATTTCATCATCAGTATAATCATCTTTCACAATCGGCTTTGGCTCGATCACTTATGAACTACAAACATCTACTTCCTTGGTGGGAGTAGAGGAAAAGAAATCAAAATTACCACAAAACCCCTATATCCTCAATATCACATTCTTTATCAGCAAACACTGCCCCAAAATTGCACCGAATTTGCAAAATTGTACCAAAATTGCACCGAACATACATTTGATTTGTGGCCTAAGTCATTGCATTTTGGTGTGCACGAGTCGTGCTCAGTGTCTTTTTGAGTGTAGTATGCTATTTTTTTGCACTCAACAAACGCTAGTTTCACCGCCCATCCAATCCTTTATTTAAGTTCGAATCCGTATCAATTATTGGTCACAACAGTAACGACAAAAATAGTATTTTGGAGCTTTGGTGTTGTATTTGCAAAAGTGCTAGTTTATTTTGTAGTTCAAATATGTGCATTTCATTTATAGCCCATATTTAATAGGGATTAAAATTAATTTTTAAGTAGATTTTTATAAAAATTGATGAAATATGTGGTTGAAAAGTATAAAATATGTGGTTGAAATTAATTGTTGACTTTGACTTAAATTAAAATTAAAATTTTAATCCGTACCAAACATAATATCATGTGCCTTATCCTGTTATAGAATTAATTATAATTCTTTTAGTTTTGATTTATGTTTGACGGAGAATAATTTAGTCAAAAGGAAGAAAAATGGAGTAAAATCTGCTCCAATGAGTGGGAGAGTTGGTGAGGAAGAATGGGTGGAGAAAAGATGACGAAATGGGAGTAATTTTAGAATGGGGAGTATACCACAATGCTGTAAATTTGTAAACTTAGTATTTATTGAGTTAGGAGTATAATTGTAAATTTTTTGTGATTGTTGTAATATAATGAGGCAATTATTAATGATTATTTAGCTTTCGTTTGGTCTCCATTAAATTTATAATACATTTTTCTCTTTCTTATTTTTAACCACATATTCTCAAATAAAATAATATTACATATAATTTAAAAACTTTTCATTATTTTTCAACCACACATTCTCCAAAAAAAATATTATTCCAAAACTTATAACATCAAATGGCCAAACGGGGGTTTAGTATTATCATGATAAATAGATAAGTCTTATCAAGAAGTTTATTTCATTCCAATTGTAACTCTCATTTTAGACCTTATAAATACAGGGTCTTAGATCTCAATAAAACACACAACTCTATTGACTTTTATTTTCCCTTTTTAGAACATGTTATCGGCACGAAAACTTAATTCTCCAAAATTTAGTGACGATTCATGATGAATTGTCAAGGTAGTTGTTTGATTGATAGTGCAACTACGCATACAATTCTTCAAAACAAAAAATATTTTTTTGACATAACATTAGCAAAAAAAACAATGTTAATACAATGCATCGAATATTATTGAAAGCTCCGGAAAAGCTTGTATCATTTTACCAAATAATACAAAATTATATATTAATGATACACTTCATTTTAACAAATTTAAAAGAAATTTGTTTAATTTTAAAGACACCTATTGCAATGGATATCATATCAAGACGATACAAGAAAATAATATTGAACATCTTCGCATGACTTCTTTTGTCACTGGCACGTATTATACATTTGTAAAAATGGTTGAATTAAATATTGTCAAGAGCCAAAAGTTCGTTGACCCAAAAAGTTTTATACTTTGGCATGATCGATTTGGACATCCAAGAGTTATAAATGATGCGTCGAATAATAAACAACTTACATAGTCATCCTTTAAAAAATCAAAAAAATTATTTTACCTAATGATTATCTATGTGTAGCTTATCCGTAAGTTATTCATTAGACTTTCAGCTACAAATGTTAATATTGAATCTCCAACTTTCTTGGAAAGAATTCATAGACATATATGTGGGCCAATACACCCACCATATGGATCATTACGTTATTTTATGATATTAATTGATTATTCTACTAAATTGTGACATATTTGCCTACTTTCCACTAGGAATGTGGCTTTTGCTAAACTATTTACTAAAATCATAAAATTGTGAGCTTCATTTCCCGATTACTTAATCAAGACAACTTGTCTTGATAATGCTGGTGAATTTAGATCACAAGCATTAGATGATTATTGTATGCAATTGAGATTGTTATTGAACACTATTTTGCGTATGTCTATACACAAAATAGTTTAGTGGAGTTGTTTATTAAGCGTTTACAACTTATTGCTAGATCATTACTTTTTAAAACAAAACTCACAGCTTCTATTTGGGATCATGTCATATTACATGCTTCGTCATTGGTTCGTATCAGACCAACTTCCTATTACTAATACACCTTTGCAATTGACATTTGGTCATGAACATAGTATTTCTCACCTACGTATTTTTGGTTGTGCCGTTTAAATCCCTATTTCACCTCCACAACGTACTAAAATGGGTCCCCATGAAGAATTGGGATTTATATGGATTTTGATTCACCATCTATTATGATGTATCTTGAACCTTTAATGAATGATTTATTTACTATATGTTTTGCAGATTTCATTTTGATGAAATAAACTAAAAATTTCGGAAAAAGTAACATTAGAAAAGAACGCTCAATCAAATGTTGAAAATATAGTTCCTAAAGAACCACAAGTGTTTGAAAATAATGAGATTTCAATAAATTATATTTTATCTCGTAAATTATGGGACCAAAATAATGTTGTTATAGATAACATGTTTGCTTTTAACGGCTCTTAATATTATGTAAATGAGGATTCTGAACCACAATTTGTTAAAGACCGTCATAATAGAAATAATTTGCCAAAATGGAAAGAAGTCATACACGCGGAATTGAATTTCTTGGAGAAACGATAAGTGTTTGGACCTGAAGTTCGAACACCTGAAAAAGTAATCCATATTTGATACAAATGGATTTTTGTATGAAAGAGATATGAAAATAATGAAATTACAAGATATAAAGCACGGCTCGTAGCTCAAATTTTTTCACAAAAACTAAGAATTGATTATGAGGAAACATATTCTCCCGTAATGAACACCATCACTTTCAGATTTTTAATTAGTTTGACAGTGTCACAAATGCTCGACATACGCCTTATGGATGTAGTAACCGTGTATTTATATGGTTCGCTTGATAGTGACATATATATGAAAGTTTTCGAATAAATTAAAGTGCCATAAATAAATGATACGTGTCCAAGAACAATGTTCTTAATTAAATTGTAAAGATCATTATATGGATTGAAACAATCCTAATGTATGTGGTATAATCATCTTAGCGAATATTTATTGAAAGAGGGTTATAAGAATGATGATGTCTGCCCAGATATTTTTATAAAGAAAACAAATATTGAATTTGCAATTTGAGAAAAAAGATTTTAGAAAAACTAAATTTTGTCCTAGGTTACAAATTGAACATTTTTCAGAATGATTATTTATTCATCAATTTAAATATACAGAAAAAGTTTTAAAACGTTTCTTATATAAAAAAAATGCAAATCAATTGGCATCATATATGGTTGTTCGGTTACTTGATGTGAAAAAAGATCTATTTCATCCACTACAAGATGGAAAAAATGTTCTTGGTCCTGAAATACCATATGTTAGTGTAATTGGAATATTAACCTATCTTGCAAACTGCATTGCACTGACTTGACATAACTTTTTCTATAAATTTCCTTGCAAGGTATAGCTCTATACCAACTCAAAGATATTTGGAATGATGTTAAACACATTTTTCGTTACCTAAAAGGTACTATTGATTTGAGATTAATTTATTTTCAAAAGCCGGGTGGGATATGCAGATGCAGATTATCTTTCTAATCCATCTAAAGCTAAATCATAAACGGGATATGTGTTTACACACAGAGGAACATTTATATCATGGAGATATGTAAAGCAATCCTTGACAGCAACATCCTTAAATCATTATGAAATTATTGCAATCCACGAAGCAAACAGATAATATGTATGGTTGAGGAACATGACCTATTATATCCAAGAATCGAGAAGATTAACTTCAACAAAGATAATCCAATAATTTTGTATGAAGACAATGCAATTTGTATTGTATGACTTAAAAGAAGCTATATCAAAGGTGACAGGACGAAGCATATTTCTCCAAAATTCTTTCATACACATAAATTTCAGAAGAATGATGACATCGATGTTCAACAAATTCGCTCAAGTGAAAATGTGACAGATTTATTCACAAAAGCACTGCCGACATCAACATTTAAGAAATTGGTACAGAAGATTGGAATGTTTCAACTAAAAGATTTTCAGTGATTTTCATGAAGGGGAGTTGTTTTACTCTTTTTCTTAGTCTAGGTTTTGTTCCACTGAATTTTCCTGACAATGTTTTAATGAGGTAGCTTTTTCTTTATACTCCAAAATATTGACAATTAAATGTACACTTTTTCCTTTGTTTGATTTTTTTCCTACCGTGTTTTTTGCGAACAAGGTTTTTAATGAGCCAGTTATTATCCAAATAATTGTTAAAGGGGGGGTGTTATAAAATAATGAAATAATTATTGATGATTATTTAGTATTATCATGATAAATAGATAAGTCTTATCTAGTTTAGAAGAGCTTATTTAATTTCAACTGTAACTCTCATTTTGAACTCTATAAATACAAGACATTGATTCTCAATAAAACACATAAATTTATTAGCTTTTATTCTCTCTCTCTCTCTCTCTCTCTCTCTCTCTCTCTATAACAATGGTGTATTTACTTAAAACATCTTTTAATTATAGTGTAATTATAATGCGATGTAACAAGTAAAACTTGTGGTGATAATATAACTATACATTTATATATGAGATAGCAGGGTATAAAGAGAGATTTAAATATTAGTATGATTCCACCAAAAATATGACAGTAGAGCCTACACAATCTATTTCTGAATTGTTTCTCAAAAGATGTCTTTCAAACATATGCTAAGCGTTCGTTTGAATCTCATTATTCTCTCATTATAATGAGAATTTGATTTTGCAATAGTAATTTTTTTAAAAATGCGTAATTGAAAATATTGAAAATAATTTGAATTCATGTATAATATTATTTTATTGGAGAACGAATGATTGATAAGAATAGAAAAATGAATTATAATTTAATGGAGACCAAACAAATGCTAAATAATTATGTCATTTGTACATATATGATTATATAAAATGATGTTGAGGGATCATATTGAATGTAAAAATTGATTATATTTTAAATTGATAAATGATGAGATAACATACGATATTCAAAAATGCTGCTTGTATAGGGACCAATTTGACAAGTCCCTTACAGGGCAGACACAATGACGAGCCCCACCATTGTTTAAAAAAGAAAAAAAAAAAATAAGCGCATGCCCCATATGTGTGAGGGGCTGTAAATGGACCATGTACGAGCAGGAAGGTTCATATGATATTACCCATTCTATCATGTAATACATACCTAGCAAGATCCAATCCTAAATAGCATAATGACTTGTTTCTCGAAAAGTCAACCCCGAGTCAGTGCTCATTTCTTTCGTCACATGCTTATCGAACATCAAAATGCAAGTTTTCTTTCATTAGCATTTACCGATTCTCACTTTAACACAATACTAAGTTCCAAAAATAGAGAACAAATTAATCAAACGTATGCTAGTGTCTTGATTAATTAATCTCTTCATGAAATGGTGCCATGAGTAATAAATCCAAGAACTTCCTTCAAAACCTTTTGAAGCCCTTCACTTCCAACTCAAACAGAGGTAAAATCTTGCTCTGTTTTTGGATTATTTTTGTATTTGTGTGTTTGTGGGGCTTATCTGATTGTTGTTTCGATGATTTGATAAGGGCAAACGGAAGAGGACTTGGAGGCAATTGCCGCACAAGAACAGAAGCAGTTCCCTTTTGAAATCATTAAAGCTGCAACCAACGATTTTCACCCCACAAACAAGCTTGGTCAAGGGGGATTTGGCCCTGTTTACAAGGTAAGAATCATCAAATTTTCAGTCTTCTTAGAATAGAAACTTGAATTTTGGCTTCTGGGCATTTTGAATTTCACCCAGCGAAAAAGAAAAAAGAAAAAAAAAAAATTTTTTTATATGAGTGGGGTCGGTTACTTTGCGTGAATGATCAGCAGAGCCTCGATTTTGACTCTAGACATTTTTAATTTTTAGGGAAAATTGAATGATGGGAGAGAAATAGCTGTGAAGAAACTAGCACATGGCTCAACTCAGGGTAAGAAAGAGTTTCAGACTGAGGCGAAGTTGTTGACGCGAATGCAGCATAAAAATGTGGTGAATTTGTTGGGATACTGTGTTTATGATACAGAGAAGCTGCTTGTTTATGAGTATGTGGCAAACGAGAGCCTTGACAAGCTTCTATTTAGTAAGTTCAGCAATGTTTCTCTGTTTTATCTATTCAAAAGTATTTAGTTCTCAACAAAATCTACATAATTGTTTCAAGAAAAAAGCATTGCACCATTTCTAATTAGCAAAAAACTCAATCTAGACGTGTGTGACAAAGTTTTTGTTGGAAATGGTTTTATTTTGAGCAACTTTGAGCTCAAAATTTAAATGGGATCCAAACTCCAAAATAAACCGGACCAAGCATATTCATATTATACTCCTCGAGATAAATAACATTGTATATTTATTTGTCAAAAACCATTAAGTATTAAATAAAATATTTGAATTCAAAGTCACCCATGTGAAAATTTAAACAATAACAATTTGGTGGAAAACTAGTGGAAAAACGCTTGGTTTATAAGGTGCAAGTTTGGCCTTTGGGTTTGGGTCTCAAAGGGCAACCACTTTTGCAGAAAGGTAGATAACCTAGATACCATTGGGTTTGAACCATACATGCACCACCGTCATCACCTATCGACTGTGGATACGTATCTCGCATATATCTTTTTGGAGAAAAATTATTTAAGTTTTCTGGACCAAATTGTAATTAAAAAATTCTTTGGGTATTGGATGAAATTATTTTAACGGTCTTAAATTTCGAATAAATAGTTCACTATTTTTTTCGGATTTTTTCTGGCTGTGACCAACATCTATTTGTAATCGGTGTCTATTTTCTGTAATCAACATCTATGACTGACTGCAACCGACGTCTATGATCGGCTGTAATATACTTCTATTTTTTGCCCAAAATAGACACATCTGTTCATTTGAATAGTATTTTTAAAAGAATGTGTGATTAAAATGTAGGGAAACGTTTTGAGTTTACGTGCAAAATATTTTATTGTGTGAATGTGTGGTTGAAAATGATCTTGTAACAAAAGGAGTTTTAAAATAATGGACGCCAAACATTGGCTTATTATCAATAATTTATTGAAAATAGATAATGGTTATTGGAAATATACAACTAGAGTTTTAATTTATTGGCAGCTAATTTTTTTTTATTGAAAATACACAATAATATTAATTGTTTTAATATGTATAAAATCGTGTTAATAGTTGACAAATATATTTTTATTATCAAAAATAGATAATAGCATTAAATTTATATTCAAAAATAGAATTCAAAATGTATGATATTGTCGGAGAGTCATTTGATACCTTTGAAGGTATTGAGCTGCTTGAGATTGCTAATCTATCATTATATGTTCCAAATTTGAAACGTGTTATTTTTTATGAAATGAAAAATTGATTTTGGTGATGTTAGAGAAAATGAAATTGGGACAATTAAATATTAAGATAAAATTATATATATCTACACACACATATCCGATTATTCTAATTTTTTAAGAAAGTTGTATTAACGTACCCATTTCATATTGTATTCGAATTACGTATTTAAACATGTGCCTTTTAGTGCCTGTCTGACACCCCTTAATTTATTTTATGGTTTGCAATAGAATCATTTCCAACTACACATTTACAAAATAAAATATTTTACACGTATATCAAAAAAATTTCCCTACTTTTTTAACCTCCCATTCTCGTAAAAAAATATTGTTCAAAACTCATTTTTTTCCCCAATTAATGAGAAATAGTAGGTGTTTTTATATTGTTTTTATAATCTGAAAGAGTGGCTGTTTTTAGATTGTTAAACGAGAAGTCGTTACTCAAGAATCGACATTTTTTGATAACTTTTAGTTGATATTGAGAGAGGTTGATAAAATGTGTGATTTAAAAGTTGATAAAAGTTGTGGGTCCTATGAATTACAGTTAAAATTGAAGTTTGACAGTTGAAAAGATATAATATTTTAGCTAAGTTTTATCATTGAGTACTAAGTATTGATAATTTCTTGATTGGAGAAGTATTCTCAGAGATAAATGAATTTTAGCATTTTCCTCTTGTTTAGGGCTTGAGATTACTAAGCCCCTGTTTGGTTATGATTAAAATCAAATTTTTAGTAGGTTTTGATATAAGTTGATTAAATGTGTGGTTGAAAAGTTGTGGGACCCATAAAATGTGTTTAAAATTAAGGATCTTGCTATAAATACATCAAGATTTACATAATGGATTACATAATGCCATATAGCACTCTACTATTTGCCAGTTTAAAAGATAATCATCTTTTTCTTCTAATTTTTTCTTTTCACATCATATTATGTAATTCGTTGTGTAAATGTTTTATGTGCAAGTAATAAAATCCTAAAATTAATTGTTGACTTTGAGTTAGGTTAATTGGTACAAAACACGGGCTAAATTTGTACAATCTCTCTTTGTTTGTGCGACCAAGGGTGAGGAAGATGGGACCTGATTGACTTTGGATTCAATTATCTTGCATGAGAGAATGGGAAATTAAAAACTCCTCTATTTTTAATTTGCTGCGTTTAATTTCTCCAAAGGACGTTCTTTAATGTCTTGACCGAAGAGGTTTCTGTAAGTTCATCTCAAATTGACTGACATCCATTCTTCATACTGTCTAGACGATTCTTGATTAGGTAAAGATGTTGCCCTGACAATTGGGACTTGAATGGCCTTATTGAATGAACCTTGACGTCTTAAATGTAACCCAATAATAACTGGAGTATATTTGAGATATTTTGTAATCCCTGTGTTCATAAAATGACATCTTCATTAGTATTTACAGACTTAAATACATTGAAAGGTAGAAGATTTGATGAGGATTTCTAGCCTTTGAGTGATGTGGGACATAGTGTCAATCTTTTAATCCATAAGCTTTAGAAATATTTGATAGTTTTCACAACATTAAAATACTTGTATTATAAACATCAGATTACAAGTAATAGAATGATACTGACACAGTGTGGTGGTATCAATTTAGAGTCTGGTAATCAGCAAGTGCTTGATTGGAAGCGAAGGATGGACATAATAACTGGCATAGCAAAGGGCTTGCTTTACCTTCACGAAGGCGCTCATACTTGTGTCATACACCGCGACATCAAGGCCAGCAACATCCTACTTGACGATAAATGGGTCCCCAAGATCGCTGATTTTGGCATGGCTCGTCTCTTTCTTGAAGATCAATCACATGTTAACACTCGTGTAGCTGGTACCAAGTATGTGGTTATGCTTTTATTTTTTATTTACTTTTATGTTTATTCGATACAGAATCCCACTTCTTGCTGCTAAATTTCTAATTATTATTTTTAACTTGGGAACAGTGGCTACATGGCGCCAGAGTATCTCATGCATGGTGATCTTTCTGTGAAAGTGGACGTGTTCAGCTTTGGGGTTGTGGTTTTGGAGCTGATAAGTGGACAGAAGAATTTAACTTTTAACCGCGATCCTAATTCAAGGAACCTACTTGAATGGGTAAGAACTTGATCTTTTAGCCAAAATGTAATGGTTGACTGTGGACTGGATCCTTACCTACTCTGTTAATTCATCTGAAATAGTTTATTACTAAGTTTGAGATGGCAAATAAAATTTTCTGTCATTAATTCCTGCCAATGACCTGCATAGTTGAATGCTGAATTAGAATTGCGTTACAATGGGGAAGGAGAATTTCTTAAAAGAAATGGAATACTTAAAATTCATTCTGCTTTAGATTTGAGACAGATTTTGCTTCAAATGGTCCTATGACAATTGAACCTATTAGGTAGTGCATTTTTTTGTATTCCTATGTACCTGAATATATAATTCTTGAAGTTGGGGTTGACAAGAGCATGTTTCACAGACCCTTAAAAGAGAATATTATAGCCATAAAGTCACTAAGTGTTGATAAAAATAAATAAATAAATAAAATCGGCAGCTCTTTACAAGACATTACCTAGTCGATGCTCAACTCAACTCTATTATTTTTGAGATGCTGAGATTAGTTTCATGCGTAGAACATCTCTGCCTATTGAAATTATTTGGTGCACGCTCTATACATTGCCTCAGCTGTACACAAAGGATAATATTAATAGTCCTATCATTTCATGTTACTTTTAGATAGAAGGACCAGATAAATATGTTATTTATGCTATTACTCTGTAAAGATTGTTCACACCAACAGTTCTTTAACGAGAAAAGAAAATCTTTTCTGAGAAGTTTTGTTGTTTGTGCAGGTATATAGGCTTTACAAGCAAGGTCGGAGCTTGGAGATTGTAGATCACACTTTGACACCCTCAACAATTCCCGATGAGATAGCAATGTGCATACAACTTGGGTTGCTATGTATCCAAGCTGATCCAGCACTACGTCCCAACATGAAGCAGGTTGTGTTGATACTGTCGAAGAAGCCAAGCACTCTTGAAGAACCAACAAGACCTGGATTCCCAGGTTCCAGATATAGGACTCGGAGGCCAACAGCATCATTAACTTCTGGAGAATTCACTTCTCATTCTTCTGGTTCCACAACCAATACCAACACTGTCAATTCTTCTATCACCGTTACGGCCACTGAAAGAACATCGGGCCTCACGAGTCCCAAGTTAGACCCTCATGGAAAACGTCCTATGCAAGGTTAGACCTTGTTTGAGTTTGATCAACTAAAATTTTGGGAATTTAAGGCCTTGTTTAATTTTCATTTTTTTCCAAAATACATTTTTCTCTATCTTCTTTTCAGTCACATTTTTCAATAAAATAAAATTATACGCGAACTTGAAACTTTTTCTTATTTTTTAAATATATATTCTCCATCAATCTACTATTCCAAAATGCATTCTTAATCTTTTAATGGGGCTCAAGCATGCTCTAAGTTATGAATTCCGATATGGAAAATTTAAGGTTTTCAACGTAGTGAATGTCATGCACGCGAATGGAAAAACACAATAACTATCAATATTGTCTTCTGTTGTGTTTTTTATATCGCAAGTGTACGATATTGTAACAAACAGTACAGTGGACCTTTGAGTTTGAATATCGTTTCCATGATAACTATACTTCAGAACTTAACCTAAATTTTCTAACTTCTATTTGATAAAAGTAAGTAAAGAATTATGATAGTTATGATTTTATATATATATACATACACTAACTACTTTGAACTACTTGAAAATATTAAAATTTTGCAAAATACGGTTGATTGAAGATTCAAATATGGGATAAATATTATGACATAAAAATTTCATCTTTCGATCACCTTAATTCTTAATTTCAGATTCATAACCTAATGTAGTGTTCGATCGAATTCTTCTATTGTATTTAATTTGCCTCTCTCGAGTTCTTAAGTCTATTTAACTAATTCAATTTCATATCTCTATGTAAATCCACTTTAGTTAAATGAAACACTAATTCTAAAAATTCATATTATGACCGCAATAATTAGTATAGATATCTCTACAAATTATACTAATTTATCGGATTTTATTATATGATCTAAATATCAAACTCACGTCTCGTTTCGTAAAAGACTCACATAATCATCAAATTAGTGATCAAGTAATTCAATGCATTAAATTCACTGTAAAACCAACACATGTATGAATAAATCACAGAAATCTTGAATAGAAGAATAAATGATCACAAGTCGACTACATTGTTTGCCCTAATATGAAAATTAGCTACTCATAATGTAAAAATAAACACAAGAAATTGTTTTTGAATACATCACCAGATTCTCTAAATAAAGATGTAGANAATAGAAGAATAAATGATCACAAGTTGACTACATTGTTTGCCCTAATATGAAAATTAGCTACTCATAATGTAAAAATAAACACAAGAAATTGTTTTTGAATACATCACCAGATTCTCTAAATAAAGATGTAGAAAATAATTTAATCTTTTTTTTTTCCTTTCCACGTCCAATTTTTGTTATATATATATATATGTATGTATGTGTGTGTGTGTGTGTGTGACATCAACACCATCCAAATTTATGTAA
>CAIGRN010192559.1:0-10875 GCA_903798345.1 Fraxinus anomala
CCACGATCACCACCTACACAACCTACAATCATAAAGAAATGTGATATACCACCACAATCACCTCCTGTAATGCATCACCGCCACAACCACTGGGAGCCACTAGTTTTCACAACATCCCCCACCCCGCCATCTCCGGCACCATAGAGAGATTGACAGAGAAATCGAAACTCGAAAAAAAAAAAGAAAAAAAAAAGAACAGATCTCGTGGTATCAAAGTAGGAGTGCGCCACTGCTCAAGCCACCAGATTCTCCCCAAATCGTGCCCCACCGAATTTTTCCCAAATTGCCGAGCGTGCCCCACAGCTCAAGACATCATCGTCGCTACGCCAGTGACCGCTGCATAGTGCAGCAGTGTTCACGCCACCTTGGGGATGTCGTCACCGCAGCCTACGACGTTCTCCATTCGAACACAAGGCAACACTACGGATCAATTGACAGCGCTCGGTGGAGGGCGGCATCACTCTCTAATATCAACGTCACTGCAGCGGCGTTGTGATTCCAACGCTCGTCGATTGTCTTGTGGTGCCTCCGACGATGGTGAGTCGTCGAGAGAGGGGTTGAGAGTAAAGCGAGCGAGCGAGAGAGAGAGAGAGAGAGAGAGATGAATTTGGGGATTGAAATTTGAAGGGTGGGGGTGGACGGTTATGTTATAATAAATATGTATTAATTAAATTATTAATTATTAATTAGTACCTGATTTATGAATTTAAGATTAATTCTCTTTATTTATGAAAACTAGTCTCTAAATGTAGGTTTCTATGTAATTTTTCTTTTATTTGTTTTCAATAATATTATTTTTTTAAAAAAATTCCCCTAGTTAAATTAGGTCATCACTGATTCGGAGTCCTAATTTTTGCAAGACTGCAACTATTCTAAATTTGAGATACTCTAGAGATTGGATTAAGGTAAAATTATTGTTCAAAAATTTGCTTTATCGGACCATTAAATATTGAGCCAAAGTTCTTTAGATATTTTCATAACACATTAGGCGGATGTTTGAATCTGTTTAAATTCCAGCTTTCTAGAAGAATTTAATATTTTAAAATTCAAACTTTCATTATCAAGACAAATGGTCCTATTTACATTTGCAACCCATCATTATTGGTTTCCAATTTTGCGCTTGCTGTCCAAGAGAACAAAAAGCCATTGACTTCAAATTCAAGGAAGGGAAAATTACGTGGAGGCTGACTTCTTAGGATCCAACTTCATAAGTAAGATCATAATTAATTATTAAATATTTATCAAATAAATACAATATTAATAATCAGTCAAAATTAATTATATCACTTTCTCTCTCCCTAATCTCTCACTTTATTTCTCTAATTTCTCACTCCCCATACGGCTACAACACCACAAGTTGCCGGAGCTGTAGATCTCTGGGTGGCATTGTACAAGTGGTAGAATCTACAAATCTCCCCGTTGCTTAATTACATGAACTCAACGCCTCGCAACGATGGTGTGGGTGCGGTTGTGATGCTGTGGGTGCGGTATGGTGGTTGGGTGCTGTGCTGTGTGTAGTGTTGTTGTCGTTGTGGTGGTGGTTCGGTGCTATGTGCTGTGTGCAATGATGTTGGCAATGTGCTGTAGTGTTGATTGGTTGTCGTGAGATGGTGGGATGGCTTTGGCGATGGTGGTGTTTGACGGCGGTGATGCGTGCGATGGGGTGGTGAGGTGATGGTGGTCACAAATTATTTGGTTGATTGTGACCAATAAATTATTTAATTTGTTATCAATAAATAATATGTGAGCAATTATTTGAGATTGTAGCCAATAAATTGGATTTTTCGTGACTAATAAGCCCATGTTTGACACACATTCTCATTCTCATTCTTCTTCTCTTTCTTGATTTCAACCACACATTCTCCCAATAAAATAATATTACACACAAATCTAAAATTTTTCATAACTTTTCCATCACACATTTTCCTATCAATCACTATTCAAGAAATTAAAATCTCAAAAGAATGGGTGTCAAACACCCACTAAATAATATGTGACCGATAACTTGTGACCAATAAATAATATGTGATCTATAAATTTGAGTCATGACTTATAAATTTATTATTTTTGACCGATAAATAAATTGTGGCCTATAAATTTTTTAATTTGTAATCGATAATAAATTGTGACTTATAAAATTTTTGATTTATGACTATGAAATAATTTGTGATCTATAAAATATTTGATTCGTGATCGAGAAATAATTTGTAACCAAAGAGTATACAATTGTGATCTTAATATATTTAATTAATAAAATATGACCAAATAGAATACAATTGTGACATTAATATATTTAATTAATTATTTTATAAATAAAATTTAATTAATATCCGATTTTTAAAATTTTGAACATTGTTTGTTAATTTTGAAATTAGACATACTTAATCTCTTACATATGAATTTTTTTCCTTCGGTATTACATTTGTCCGATAACTTTATTAAGCCCATGTTTGATTCCCTTTACTTTATGTTATTTTTTTATACTCATTTTCAATCATATAAACTTATAACTTATAACTTTGATTCCCTTTTTTTGATTCCCTCTACATTTAAACTTATAACTTTTCTTAATTCTCAACCACACATTCTTCCCAAAATAATATTCAAAACTACGTTTTTTAAATTTTAAGGCCACCAAATAGGGGCTAAGGATTGTTTCATCTTTTTGCATAATGTGGTGAGAATGCTTCCAAAAGTTGATCATGTAGCATAACTTGTGAATACTGTAATACACATTATTGAATTTGGGAGAATGTGAGCCCTTAATCACTCATCAAAAATGTAATTTTCTTAAAAAATCGAATTCATACAGGCACTATGTAAAGTTTTAGTTTAATAATTTGTGTCAGTCTTCGTAGAGAATTTCAAGGTATAAAGTGAGTTGAGTTCATATGACTCAACCCACATTTTATTTTTGCATGATATGGGTTGATTCAAGAAAACTCCTAGGCCGCGCGAAATCATCCGGTAGCTAGACTGTGAGTAACTAACTAGGTTGGGACCATTGGGAGTTTGGAAGGGTAAGTGAGATTTGAGGTTACTTTTTGAAAGTTTAATAAAAAAAATATAGAATTGTGTGGACCGAGCCAATTTGTTACGATATAATTCAACATGGACTAAGCAACACTGTTCCAAGATAAAACCTATATGAAGGTAAATGTGGAGAATGCTACGATGGTTAAATTTATGATATTTTATACTTATTAGTTTAGAAATCTTAGAAATCAACTAGACCACAATATATAGATAATTTCTAGCCCAATTTTATTGATTTTTTGTTTTTGTTTTTTTGCTTAGCTCTTGTTTCAGTTTGGCCAAAAAGTTAGTTGTGTTAAGGACTCGTTTGTTTCCCATTATTTTAACAGAAGAATGGATGTTTTGCCCTTTTTTTTAAACAAAAGGATTTTACTATGAGACAAATTGATCAACAAAAACGACTGCTTCCCATTGCAACGGTTCAAATTTTCATTAAATTTGGAAACAAACATGGGCTAAGCATGTTTAGGAAGTATTTATAAACAATTCAAATTATAAATACATAAAAATTAATGAGTTGTACTTGTTAACCCTCGAAATGTGTAAAAACAAATAGTAACTTACGTGAAACTCGTTTGTACTTAAAAAAAAAAAACTTCTAACTCAAATTGCAATTCCTTTTTCATATTCTTTTTTTTTTCTATTTGTTTATTTAAAGAGGGGGTAGATTAATTATTTTTACAATGTTTTAATGAAAAAAATAGATAGTAAATATCTTTTATATAAAGAAATGTTGATCTGAGTATCCAAATGCCCAAATTAAAACGTTAGGGACAATTTACCCAATGAAAACAAACAATATGGACGTTTCGTGCTTATTTCCCATACTTGACATAAGGATATGATGAAATGAGGCGAAAAAGACCAACTAGGCAAGAAAAGGTTAAAATAAGGACGCAAATGTCAAGTGTGAAATGATAAGAACGATTTGCACACTGAGTGTATATAATAAAGACGTTTTGTGATAAGTACTTTTCTGGTGTACTTTTAGTAACAAACATTCACTTTTCAGGTTGTAGATTTTATTATGATCTTGATCTTCTCAAAAATATGACTTTTTTTTTTATTTTAAAATTGTGGGAAATTTTCCACATTACAAAATCTTATCAAGATAATGATATATTTAAATTTTAATTAGACCCTTGTTTGATCCCTATTATTTTCATAGTACATTTTTCTCTCGTCTTTTCAACCACATATTTTTTAATAAAATAATATTACATGTAAATTCAAAATTTTTCCTTATTTTTTAATCACACATTTTCCATCAATCTACCATTTCAAAATGTATTCTTAGCAAAAAATGAGACTCCAACAGACGCTAGAATGCATAGAATGCATGTAATAGTCGTCTTTGAATATATTTTTAATTCCAAAATATTCTTGTTATGATTTACTATTGAGAAAAATCAAAATGTTAAAATATCCATGAACGTGTAGCAACTGCGATGTAGTGAAACATCAGATAATACAAAATGTTAATTTGGAAGTTGGAACAAATTTAGAAGGAAAAAAAATAAAAATAAAAAGACTCTGACGCATAGACGTGGGCATGGTTCAAGTTGGGTTAGTTTAGAGCTCAATTCGGTTTGGATAAATTCCAACCCAATTCAACTATTGAAATCGAACCAATCGAAACCAAATCTGTTTAGGCCGATTTAAACATTTGTTCGAGTTAAAAAAAAATAAAATTTGTTTATCCAAAGTTACAAAATTGCTTGCCTATGTATATAGATTTTTTTTTTTTGGATGGTAAAGGGTCAATTTTCCAAAAATCATCTTATATATCCGATAGTTTCGAAGAAACAATTACATCAAAATGAAAAATAAGATTACAATCTAAATTTAGAGTTTACAATAAATAATTCTTCTCCTTTTCATTTGGAATTTGGGATTTTGGTAGAAAAAGTGTAAACGATAAACAAAATATTTTAAAAAGAATTATATTTATATTTATATTATTTAAAATGAAAAAAAATATAAAAAAAATGTATTAGTGGGTTATGTTAATTAATTGACGGGTTGGTAGCTTAAATTAAGTACCTGATTCTCCAATCGATTGTCTTGCAATAATACCTACAGCTTCTCCTAATTCAACTAGGCTCAGCACCAATCAAGAAGCCCCACAGCATTCCACCTCAATAAACTCGATTCAACTTTTTAATGGTTAAAATTAACTGAACCAAATCAATTTTTTGGTTTAAACCCACCATACTGATCCGACTCAATTTGTTTTCCTTGGTTTAATCAGTTTTTTGATTTTTTTCTCCACCCTCGCACAACTATTTCAGTTTTTACTCAATTCAAAATCGACATAACAGTGGATGAATGCCCCTTAAAACCTAATCGTAAGTCCTAACATTAATTAAAATTGCAAAATTGGTCCCTAAACTGCTAACAAATGATAAAAGGTTCCTAAAATATAACAACCAATGATAAGATGGACAAGAAGATAATAGAAAATGACATAATGTTAAGAAAAAATCATGTTCATGAAATTGGAGGATTTTCAAGAGGAAAAAATATCTTACACACGTAGCATTTGAAATGTCTAGTAAATGACAAAGGATGGAACTCTATACAAAACTAGTAAAATTAGATAATAATTTTTATTTTAATTTTTTACAAAATTTGATCCAAAATCTTTACTAAACAATTAGACATCAACTGCACAAAGGATTGCTGGAATTACCTTCGAAACGTGATTGAACTTTGAATCTGAATTAATGGGTGGACAACAATCGCTTTTAACTCCTCTTTGAATCTTGAATATTGATTTTCAATCTTCAAACTTTCAATCGCTAGATATTCTATGGTATTCTCCAAATTATAAACTACAGTTGGTGAATGGATACCCCAAGAACAAATCAAGTACCAAGATTATGGATCAGAATAAGGCAAAAAGCTCTCTACTTTTCTCTCCGTGTGGGGACGGCCAGAGAAATCTCATAGTGGTCATCCCCCTCGTCCTCAAATTATAAACATTGATCTTTTTTTTATTGTTCTGACCAATCTTCACTCCTCAACTTTTATTACTAATATAATTAAATTTAGAACTTTTACCGAAACTACCAAAGGGACCTGATTTGTATAATTTAAGCTGTAATAATTGTATCCAATCAAGTCAATACAATTCTGTTCAATGTAATTATTATCATTTTTCATTAAAGGCGTGATATCAAAATCTTAAATTATATAAAAATTAAATAAAAATATAAATTAATTTCCTACAATTTATATCCCCTTGACTTGTCGTCTATATGTATTATCCCGTCGAACGTCGATTAATTAGATCAAGACTAAATGATCATTTTAACTTTCTAATTTTTCACACTTGCCTTTCGTATTTCTTAAATAGTTTTTTCGAGATTCGATTACGAAATGAATGATTCGTGTATTCCCAAATACTAAGCTCAAATAAAGAAAATACTCAAGTGAACCCATTACCTAACAAGGTGATAAATTTCAAACGTAAATGCATGTTCACTAGCAATTCCTATCGACTTCCAACATAATGAGTGTAACTGAATGATCTAACTCATTGACATATCAAGAAACCTCAAATTTATGAATAAAAATCACTATAATTATCATGTAATATTTATTTAATCCATAATACAGTCACAAGCAATCAAATTCTTAGCACGATCCGTTATAAATTTATCAAAACTTTACTTGGTCCAATCCAATATACTTACTAGGTGTTTAAGCATCATTACTCTCAAACGAAAAAATCTCCCCGGTCAAAACAAATCGTGTGTTTAATCTTTTGATCTAGATAGAGTACCAACATCTATAAGCTAATCTGGAATAAACCCTTCTTGATCAAAATTACATCTTACTTCTCTATGCAAGTATATAACTTATATATATTACAAGATGATCGATAACTTTTAATCGCTTATTCAAATATGCAATGAACGGTCATTTTGAAATAAATAAAACATTATTTACTAATAGATAAAACGAAGTATCACAAATTACAATTATGTTCACTATTGGACACAACAAGATATACTTCATATCCAGAACAAAGATGGATTTCCTCAGCCCCTTGATATGTAATCTTTATGAAAGTGATAAACTTGAAGCTTATCCATTTGTGCCTCACATCATACAAAATTGACATTATATGAATTTTATTTGTGTGTGTGTGTGTGTGTGTGAGAGAGAGAGAGAGAGAGAGAGAGAGAGAGAGAGAGAGCACTGTTAAATATGGGCTTTTTGAGTGCTTAAATTTGGTCAAATAAATGGGCCCATCAAAAGTGACTTTCGCAAGTATTTTGTTATTTGGACCTTAGGCTTCAATTTACAGTATTGCAATTTTTTCAAGTAGAGATTAGGGTTGTAAGTAAAAATTGTCAAGATTAATTTCATCATGCTTCTACAACTTTTTTCTTAGGAACTTGTTTTATGATGGGCCTCAAAACATACGCTTCATAATTAAGTCACCTTTACATTGTTAATCGATTGTTCCTATGAGATTTAGAAAGATCAAACCAATCATTAAAAAAAATCCTACGATTATGCATCACATGATGTACAAGCTCACGGTACCTCTGCACAAGGCATTGTGATGGTGAAGGTTGGGAGACGTGGTAGGGTGGAGGTGGAGGGACGCTGAGTAGTGAGAGTATATATTATGTAAATAAGAATAATTCTATTTATCTTCATTTCATATTATCACCATATGATATGGTATTAAATGATAAGATCAATAATGTGGATCTCATATTCATATATTTAATTGATATTATCATTTCATAGCATATCATCTACTATGTTGTCACATTTGGAAAGAAATAAAACTAATTTCAGTGACTATAACTATGAACTTGAACTTAATTTCACAATCATAAATGACTTCCATTAAATTAATTTCAAGTTGTAGTAGCAAAAGAGGCAAACACAAGGGCAATTTTATTTCAATTACTAGAATAAACCAACAAGAACCACAATTTACATATCGAAAAAAAAGCTACAATATCAAAGTAAATAGATGCATTGGGTGATCGAACGGAACGAGGATTATTCAAGGTTAACTTAATGAATGATGGAGATGTAACGATGATTGAATGGTTAGAATACTCTATCTTTAAAGATAAAGAATGATGTGAACTTTTCATTTCAGTAGAAGGCAACATAATTGTCAGAGCTTATGTTCCTTTTAGAATGATAGCATTGTATGATAGTATTGAACTAATGTAACTTTTTGTTCAGCAGCAAATCCAGTGGAGTTTATTATAATCATTCTACGACTATGGAAAAATATACCAATGCTCAAGTGGATTGGGTAAAAATTTTGAATTGGATTGTGTTGGAAGCTCAATGATAAGGGTTCTATGCAGAAGAAGGTCATTAAAAAATGAAAAAGAAAAAAAGAACTTGTTTAAATTCTTGTCAAATGTATCTTTTTGGTACATACACAACAGAGCGCATGCTACATTCATAAAGGAAAAGATTGCTAAACCCTCTACAGTACATCAAGTTATTGCGAACTTTGTGTGACTATGCATGTAAAAAAAATATTCATTTTCTGTTTTTCCCCTCTTTTTATGTCATTCTTCTTTGTCCTAACATTTTTGTAGGGTTACAAATTAATGTAAAAGGAAAAATCGTATATTACAATGTTCTAAAAGGCGAGCCTAGCGCTGCCAAGACGCGATGCGCCACGAAAACGCCAAGTCAAGTGGCTTGGCGCCTTATTTAACGGTCAACGATTGACTGCTAATGCGTGCTTAGGCGCGCATCGTTGACCGCTAATGCGTGTCTAGGCGTGCATTATTATCTCTATTTATTTATTTTTAATTTCTTTACAATTCTGTTAAGTTAAAACTTAAAAGTTGATTTACATTTGAAAATTATCTATTTTTTTTTTTTTTTGTTGAATTTTTTTGAAAAAATGTATAAAGTTTCTATAAATCTATTTTAGATGTTTGATATGTATTATTTTTAATTATTAAATGATTTTTTGATTGATTTAAANGAATTTAAAGGTTGATTTACATTTGAAACTTATCTTTTTGCTGGAAATTTTTAAAAAATGTATGAAGTTTCTATAAATTTGTTTTAGATGTTTGATATGTATTATTTTAATTATTAAATGATTTTTTGATTGATTTAAAACTAAAATAATATTAAAATAAGAGAACACATTTTTACGCATATGCTTAGTATAAACTCGCCTAACCCATATCTTGGTCTCCACGCATCCTCACGCATTACGATTTTTAGAACAATGATATATTATAGTATATTACACATAATACAATCTATTGAGACCATCTTCCTCTATTTTTCATACTATATTTTTCTATACTTTGACAACTCGATAAATGTTCGTTTTTTATCTGCATATGGTCGTGCCCATAGAAGGAGAACCGGCTGTTAGCCACATGAATCTTATCTTGGAGTCGTATAGTGCTAAAAGAATCCACACGAATTGAAGGCAATACGACTCTAGGACAGCGTCCTTGACATGACTTCCAAAAGTTTGCATTTCTAACTTTATCTAATTATATTTTATGTTCATATTATTGTATAATTCTTATATTTATAATTACAGTTGAATTATATTTATTAATGTTATGTTTATATTATTTAATTAGTTATGTTAAATAATTATAGTTGAATTATATTTATTAATGTTGTGTTTATATTATTTAATTAATTAATTATTTTTTCCAACAGTTCCAAGGTGGAAAGAGCATGGCAGCTTGTGGATTCCCAAGTTATAGAGACTTCTATGGGATCAATCCCAACCATTGAAGATAATTAATCTCCAACCTCTATTCAAAGGAAGTTGAGCTATATAAGGATGAGGGTCTCTTTTATAGCCATCGAAATAGAGAAATTCGAGTGAGGAAAATAGATTTCACATCTTCATCTAATAGTTTTCGATAGCTAAACCAAGTATGCAAAGATTTGAGATCTTGAATTTGCGCCAATATGTTCTAAAATTCCCTAAAATGGTAGATGTAGATGTAGATAATAGGATCTTTTCGAATTAATATTTCATTATGTGGAGTTAGCCTTAGCATTTTTTATGGAATGCTGAAACCGAATTCAAGAAGATTAATGGAAGAATTAGAAGAGGGCAAAATTGAAATAACAGCCTCAAAAAATTTGGTGTAAAAACCACTCCAATAGTACACCAAATTCGGTGTAAAATTTAGTATAACGAATAGTGTAATTTCGTGTAACACTATTCATTTACACCAAATTAGTGTAATTCATTACTCCCCATTTTGCCATCTGTTTTCTACTTCAACAAATTTTTATTCCATCTATGTCCTTTTAAAATAAAATTTGGCATGAAATTTGTTGTTAAGAGCATCTCCAATGGTTATCAAATTTCTCAAGGAAATAAATTTTTAAGAATTTGTAAAATACCACAATATTATCAAGAGAATATAGAAATGCTTTTACATCTTTAACAATATTTAAATTAGATTGACAACTTTGAGCTATGAATTATTGACGAAGGAAAGAATGCAACTTTCAAAGATTTTTAGAGAACTTTTTTTTTTCATTTTCACTTGCTACTTTAGTCCTTCCCATAAAATTTCTTCGTGTAAAATATAATCACAACTTCTAATGTGCTAGAGTTGTCTGATTCATTTCTATGTATAAATTGATATTGTCAGTGGCGGACCTAGGTCCGGAGGTCAGCTAGGGCGGAGGTCAAACGTTGACCGTTAACTCAACGACCATAATAGCATTGTGCCCAAACAGATATTTACAGCTTCATGATAACTATTGCAATGCAATCTATTCATATAATTTAAGACCAGTAATGCACGCAATTAGAGAAATTTCATGGGAAATCTACATTAAGAT
>CAIGRN010192583.1:0-13896 GCA_903798345.1 Fraxinus anomala
AACATAAATAACAAATCAAACAAATTAACTACTTCATTGAACATAAACAAAAAAAAAAGAAAAAGAAAAAGAAAAAAAAAAAGAGAGGAGAGCAGCGAACTCACTGTGATATGTGAAGATTGAACTGTGAAACCAGGCAGCAGCTGAGCCGAAATCGCACGCCCGCACTGCTGGACGTCACGCTGGACAATCGGACAGGCGGAGAGCCAGGGCACAGCCGCACAGCACAGCTACAGACAGCGATGCACATGAACAGGAACTGGAACTTTCGACAGTCGTTTCCCTCCTTATGGGTTGATTGTTTAGGCTATTATGAATTGGAGAATTGGGAATGGATTTGGTTTTGATTGTAGCTAATGGGTTGTAAATTGGCCCAATTCATTAGGCCTTATCTTTTAAAAAAATGGCCCAAACCAATTAACTAAACTAAACGGCCAAACCAAAATAACAAAGGAAAAAAAAACATTCATCGGCGTCGGCTGCTTTCTTCATTCTTCCTTCCCGGCGGACCCAGCACAGGCGACCGCGGGGCAGGCCAGGTGCTGGGTCCGCCCCTGACCCCAATACTCACTCTTTCATTCGCTGCTTCAAGCTTCATTGACAAAAACTGAGACAAGAAAACGTAGGACTTGGTTCAATTTTTCCATTGGATCAGACTAATCTTAAATAGAGATAGAGGGAAATGTGTACCTTGACCTGACGCTGCAGAGATTGTACATAATTAATAATCTTATCAAGAACTAATGCTTTGCCAATAACCTGAATCCAAATAAAACCTCGCTAAGAAATTACCATATTGAGAAGCATAATAGAACATTAATGAAGAAAATTTTGGATGAAGAAAAAGAAAAAAAATGTTATAAGAAATTTTTATTACAACTCAATTTTTTTTCGTAATCAAGAGAAACAATGAAAAAGATAGGGAAAAAAAAGACCAAATATAACATGTAGAAGAAAAATATAATAAACTTTTTAATCATGACTCTAAGGTTCATAAAGGGAAGAAGAAAGAGAATAGTAAAATGACAAAAATATATATAATAAAAAGAAAATCTTTTGTTGAAGTCTCTTAAAATTTTGAGGTGAACGAGAGACATTTTTTAAAACTTTATTTTTGTACTTTCTACTTAAGAGTTTGACCTTATAGACTTATAAGTCATTAACAATTTGAATATCACGTAACTTGTGGAGACTTCTAAAATGTTATAATTGAATTTGTGTATATAAAGATCTTTATTGTATGTAATAATACTTTTAGAGAGTTTTAAAAAATCTAGAGTAAATACTCTAAATCTTTTAAGTTCTTAAAAGTCTCAATTGAATACACACCCCAATGGATTTGGACCCAACTAAAGGAGATTTTTGGTAAGTCCATGGCAACGTTTCCCCCATTCTCGACGGCTTAATAACGACAATTAGTTGTTTATTGAAAGTCCTAGGACCACCAATTAAAATCCTCCGACAATCACCGAAATTACCAAAGTGTAAAATAGAGACATTTTGGGGCCCTCTAATTCGACACGAACATGATGCACTATTCGCTAAATACTTTGCATGACACTTTCTAGTTCCTCTTGGTTAGCCAAATGTGCTCCAATAAAATTCAATCAAACAAAGGTCTAGTTGTGAAATCCCGTCCTCGTAGGATTTTCTGTCTTATTGATGGTCGCCCCATCATCTTCACCAAGTTGGAGATCAGAACACAACTTCACAAGGGCATCCTTACCCATAAAAGAAACTGAAGAAATTTGAGAGAACCAAACTAAAAGATGCCAACTGATATTGGCTCCAACCACACCTTGCGATGACTTATTTCCAGTTTTCCACCTCCGGCATTCATGGAGAGAGAATGCTAGAGAGAAAAACTTCTTGTTTAGTGAAATTTCAAGCTTTGCACTAAGTTTCTTTAACTCATCCGATCCTCCTTACATCAATCCGCCCCCACACAATAACATATCAATTATAGTTAAGCTGGCAAAACATACTTTTATCCACACATTTTATATGATCAACAAATTATTACCTCTTTATTATCTATACATTTTGTACTATTCACAACTTATAAACATAAAAGAGCATTATCAAACAAGCATGATGAGTTTTTCTTAACTTCTTTTTATTGATTTTATACAAGTAAAATCATCAGAGTATTTATTAGTAATAGAAAATCAAATACAAAAAGAGGAAGGGATTAAGTCGGGACCTCCCAAAAAGAAACAAGCACATGATACTTCACTTAATTGAGTCCAATGAAGAGAAGAATGATCCTAAATGCACGACACGTGATGTGCTTATGCCATCTTCACTTGTGGTCATCATATAATGTTTAGACTTCCTTCTGCGGTCAAGTTGAAAGATATCCAGTTCAGTTTTTTAAGAGTTGTTGTCCACAATATAATCTTTTCCAAAAGAGTGATACTAAGAGTCATCATTTGGGGTGATACATTAACTCTTGTCCCTCAATATATTTTGCATTATCACATCCAAGAAATTTAATTCCTTCTCAAAAGATGAACTCCCACATTTTTTTTCCCAAATGGTAACACGCACAGTCAACAAATCTACCTATAAGTTTGACGTCCTTCTCAACAAGTGTTTTTTCCGTCACTAGTTACATAATCAACGCATGCTATGTTATCTAGGACACAAGAAAATAATCTTAAGGCTTTCAATTTGGATGAGTTCACAAAAGGGAAGGTGTTTTACTTAATAAGCTTGTCTTTTCAGACCAAGGATTGATCAAGTAGTAAGAACGAAGCCTTACCAGGTCATTTATCTAAGTTCGAGTCTCCAATTCATCCTTTTAAATGTGTTTAAGTAAGTTTTTTTAATCATAAATTGTATGTTATTGTGACCTTGACTTTTTACTTATTTATTTAATTAATAGCACCCGATTTTTGAAAGAATTTTATAAATTTGTCATATTTGAAAGTGTATTTTTAAAGGTTGGTAGTTATTTATCTTTCTTTGATAAGATGATGGAAAAATTACACAAATAGGCCATAAATATAGTAGCAGACTGAAAAATCAGGTAAATACATAAATTTTTTAAAATAAGTGTATCTTTAAATATGTTATTTTTGGCATGTATATAATTTTTCGTATTTTACAAATTTGACGTGTTCTTTTTACGATAAAATTTGAGAAACCCTAAATTTTGCAGTAAGTGTCAATGGACTCTACAGATTCCATCATTCACTCATTAATCAACCCTCAAATTAGATTTCCCCAAATCCCTCAAAAGCTTCCAAATGAGATTCATATTTCGCCTCGGTTTGGTTTTGCTAAAAAGCCTAATATTAATCTAAGTAAAAGTGAATAATTAGTTTTAATCACACATTTTATGAAATTCATAATATCAACTTTTAAACCACACACTCCATCAATTTTTATCAAAATATACTAAAAATATGATTTTTAACAATATCAAACAAATTTTTCATCTAAAAATTCAACAATTTCACCATCAATTTCACAAATTTTAAGACTTCTGTTGGTATTATATAGGCCCCAAAACACAAAGTAATGCAGAAAATAGAAAGAATACAAAGGATTTTTCGCCCTAAGGTCTGGATGTTTACCCAAATTAGGGCCAATCACCCGTTGAGCATTCATCGAAATGACTAACGCTCCAATACACTAGAATCCAACAATATTATCAAGATCAATGTTACAGTACAACAGATCCACAAAGGAACAGTCCTCAGACCCAAGAATCTCTCACATAAACTCTCAAAAATACATTTACACAAAGTAACCAAATGTTACTGCTCACATAAGAACAGAAACACAAAATCAAGCCTTAATCAAAACACTAGATCTCACCAAGAATCATCTAGGATCCAAGATTACATGCAAAAACCAAATGTTTTCAAGAGAGAACAGAGAGANATGTTACAGTACAACAGATCCACAAAGGAAACAGCCCTCAAACCTAAGAATATCTCATATAGAACTCTCAGAAATACGTTTACACAAAGTAACGAAATGCTACTGCCCACATAAGAACAGAAGCACAAACCCAAGCCTTAATCAATACACTAAATCTCCCCAAGAATCATCTAGGACCTAAGATTACACGTAAAAACCAAAGTTTTTTTTTAAAATAACTTTTTTTTTTCTAAGTAACTTTTTTTTTTTAAATAAGTTTTTATTTTATTTTAAAAATATTTTTTTATTTTATATTATTTTTCTAAGTAAATTTTTTTAAAAAAATTAAGTTTTTATTTTATTTTATTTTTTTAAAAATAAGTTTTTATTCTAAATTTATTTTATATATAATATAAAGTTATCATTTTACCCCTTTCAAAATTAATGAAAATGGTAAAAAGAAGTTGAGTGACCGTGGTAAAATATAATATGAAATTAGGTAGTCATAATGAGACATTATATTAAATTGGATGGCGTTAGTGAAATAAAATCAAATTGGGTGGTTATGGTGACGTTAAGTATAAAATTAAGTAGTCATGGTGAAACAAAATAAAATTTGATGGTCACGATAACACTAAGTATAAAATTGGGTAATGACAAGTGAATTTAACCCTTATTAATATACTCAAAGACATTAGCTCCGTTGACCAAGCAGCCCTTAATTAATTGATTAACTTTTCTAAATTAGGAAAACACCTAATCTAGCCACTTTTCACATTCGTAGAACTTCGACGGCAACAATTGCACTCTACTCTTTAATTATAGTAATTAATGAACCTCATTTAACTTTCGAGTTAGAATATTTGTGTGGTTGACAAAAAAATATTTGAAAGAAATATGACAAGAAATTAGAAAAGGGACATTTTACTGCCTATTTCGTGGCATTAACTTCATTTCTCACGTCTATATTCATATAAATTATCACCCATGAGTCTTATCCATATTTTATTCTATCTACTCATAAATGAGTTAAATGTTTTATTAGTCACTAACTTATATCTCTATCATGCTTTACATACTGAATTTTAAAATATTTTCAAATGATCACTAAACTTCAACATGTTGCACTCTATCACTTTCTCAACAAATTTAGTTAGTTATTGACTTTAAAATGCTCTGAATGGTCACCGAAATTTAACATGTTGCATTTCATAACTCATTCACCATATTTCATTAGTCATTGAACTTATATTCCCGTCACGCTTTAATCACTGAACTTTAAAATACTTTCGATTGATCACTGAACATTACTCAATGAATCAAACTATTTAAAAATTGAAAATTTTGAAATATAAAATATTATACACGAACACCAGAAGACGACACCCTTCTTTCCTCTTGAATTGCGTTGTGATAGCTTAAGAAATTTATTTTGATAGCCTTGATTAATATTATTAACCCTAAATCGAAAATTTTACTTCCTATTTGAGATATAATTTTTTTTTTCTTAATTTGGATCTATGATCTCAATCAAAATAAAGAAATAATTTATCTATTTTATATCTCGACGTAAAGGAAGATTATGATCTAAATTAATATTTATATTTAGTATTCTTCTTTTCCCTTGAATATAACTTTTGATGACTAGAGAAATTATATATCTTGTTGATAAATATCAATACTTTCATCTTAGATTTAGAGTGTTGTTATTTAGTCGATATTTATTTTATTTTATCTAAGTCGAATCTTGGACATTTCAATACAATTAAATTGAAAGCCCCAAGGGAATTGCCATTCCTAATTTTATTTTATTTTTTTCTTTCTAAATTTCATTTGTAGTCTATAGCACCATAAATATGTCAAGTTGGCTAATAAAGTCGAGTAACAAAATGATCTAGCTAAAATTGAATTAAATATAAAAGTCTATGGACAAAATTGAGACAAAAGAGAGTTTACTTACAACTAAAATTAAACGTCACTATAAATTATGTGAGCACACAACAACAATTTTATGTACAATATTTTTGGAAACAAATTAATTAAAATTTTCGTACATATATAGTATACCTGAATTCAATAAGGTTGAGCAATTAATGTATTCATTAATACAAACAAATTCAGGCCACGAGTTAGATAGGATCATGTGCTCACAGAGTTCCGTAATTGTATCATTAACCATGTGACATGTGCCTAAGAAAAAGGCAATGACTATTAATTAAAGAAAAAGGTAATGACTATTTGCAAATGGGTGCTTCTATATTTGAGTTCCACACCATTGCTACTGCAACTATTAATTGTATTTGTAGTTAATGTACTTATTTGTACAGAGTTGATTTTTCAAATGGGCCGAAGCTCAGTTCCTGTTTGTTTACCATTAATTTAAAAAATTGTTTGATACAGTAAGATTCTTAATCACACATTCACCCAATAAAATATTTTATACACAAACCAATAAAGTTCCTTTAAATTTGAACCACACATTCTCTAAAAAATACTATTCATTACTCCATTTTTCTCTCAATAATAGGAAACAGACACACCCTTATTGTTTGACCCTCTCGACATGCTATAGTGACAAGTCAACCCATGCACGTCTCACCAAAAATTCCTTTTGGATTGTCTTCACCCAACTTGAGTGTGAGCTCAGCCGAATAGCACCGCCTGAAATCTTGTGATCCTAGCAGTTAGGTTCCAAACCTTTCAATGAATGTGCGACGAAATGATATTTAATGATTTTCATTAATAAATTGTGAGCTGATCAAAAATCAAACGTCTAACCTAAATTTGATCAATTTAATTAAGGATAAAATGACTTTTAAGTAATGTTATTTATCATCATTAGTGTTACAATATTAGGTTTAAGTAATGTTCAAGTTTGACATAAACACTATTTATTCTAAAATTAAATGTTTGTTAAAATAAAATAATTAATTTAGACTTTAGTAAACTTACAAGTAACATTTTTTAACTTTATTTGATAAAATAAATTATTTATAAATAATAACCAATCTTTATTTTTATCCAAATACTTCAATATACCTACTAAAACCATTCACTTACGGCATCTTATTTTATAAATGAATTCCTCTATAAAGTCTTCCGAAATGGAGGTTTAATCTTAGCCATACATGCAAAGGAAAAATTTAGCATTGACAACGAGCCTGAGAGAACTAGCAGACTGCAGAGAGGAAGAAATGGAGGAAAGCGACGACTTCTCAGAGTCAACTCCGGCGGCTGCGTTCCGGTTGAAATGGGACGTGTTTTTGAGCTTCCGAGGAGAAGACACCAGAAATGACTTCACCGATCATCTATACAACGCCCTATTCTCCAATGAGATCCGGGTCTTTCGAGACAACGATGGAATGGATCGGGGCGATGAGATAGGGCCGAGTTTGCTCGAAGCGATCGAGGACTCGGCGGCGGCTGTAGCTGTTATATCGCCGAATTATGCATCCTCATGGTGGTGCCTGGAGGAGCTGGCCAGACTTTACGAGTCGAGGAAACTTGTGCTCCCCGTGTTCTTCGATGTTGTCCCGTCGGAGGTGAGAAGACAGGGAGGGCCATTTAAGAAAGGTATTGAGAGTTTGGAGGTAGAGTGTGGAGTGGAGAAAGTGAAGAGATGGAGGAATGCAATGGAGAGAGTTGGAGGAATTTCTGGTTTGGAAAACAAGAACTTCAGGTTAATTTACTCAATCTCCGTCTCTCTGTCTAACATTTATAAGAAAACCCTAAATTATCATGATTCTTGAGTAAGATGACGATAAACAATATTAACCAAGTTTTTATCTGTTATCTGATTAAGACTAAAAAATGAGCACACGAATTTCAAGATTTATTTGCTCAATCAGCCACTGTTTTGTGAAGACAGTATTCAATATTCATATGCAAGCCCATCCCCATCTGGTCGAGTTGCCTCGAATAGCTCTCTCTTCTCTCTCTATTCTTTCTCTATAATTATATATACACACAGATTTAGCAATCTTTAAATTTATGATTTGGCTCGAGGTCTAAGCAAAAATCTTCAATCTTCAAAAAAAAAAAAAAAAACTTGGCCTTAGGCATAATCATCTTCCCTAACAGTTTTGTTAAAGATAATTGTTAGGAGAAGAAAGAGATTTTGGAAAACATCTTTCCTCTTATTATACATATGCATAATTAAGAGATTAATTAGCACTGATATGATTATATATTATCTTAAATGTTCAAATATTTTTCTAATTTTTGAGCTATGAATGTTTTATAACATATGTTTTTGAATTTCTTTTCCCTAAAAGAGTGAAATATTATAAAAAATATATGCAAAAATAATTGTTGAGAAAATGAAAGTCTCACAATTGAAGCTTAAAGAGAACAAACAAGCAATTACATTAACGGTGTGTTTGATGGAGATTATTGGGGGAAAGAATGTATTTTGAAATAGTAAATTGATGGTTGAAAAAAAATGAAAAGTTATTGATGTGATAGAAAATATTATTTTATTGAAAAATGTGTGATTGAAAATGAGTAGAATAATGCGAATGAGAATGAGAATGAAAATAGTTTCAAACAGGGCATAAATTGTTGATGTTCTCAAAGTCAATTACAATATAAAAAAAATTATTGACAGTACCATTGGTTATATTAGTCAATAGAAAATGATGTGCTCCATTAATTTTGTTTCACAAGACGCGAAAACTTAGAAAATTTAGTCAAAAGCCTAGAGAATTAAACCAATGAAGAAAAAAGGCTGTTGATACCATCGATTCAATTAGATCGAGCAAAATGTGATATGAAGAAGAAAAAAGAGAAAC
Organism: Fraxinus anomala; assembly: GCA_903798345.1. NCBI lineage: Eukaryota > Viridiplantae > Streptophyta > Magnoliopsida > Lamiales > Oleaceae > Fraxinus > Fraxinus anomala. The sequence continues at coordinate 8,661 of CAIGRN010192583.1, forward strand.
TGGATAGATGTTCATCACATAGTCGTTGATAATGGCTATCTAGTAGTCATGTATCAGGGTTTTATTAAAGAATTCGATGATAGGAGTGCTAATATAGTACAATATTAGTCGTAATTTTGACCTAATTTTTATCTCTCACAGTTATTCAGTAGATCATAAGTAACTTACTCACAACAACAAATTGAAATTTTATTTTTCCTTTCTTATTATTGTCAACTTAATTTCTTGATAAGATAAATTACTTGGATTCGTGCCTTAGCAATTTCTTGATAAGATAAAGGACTTTCGTCAGTTTTAATGGCGGCAACAAGTTTACATATACATGTCCCAAGTTGTCTTTCTTCTAGAAAATCTATCCCCTATCCTCTCCTATTCTTCAAGAGTAAGTTGGTGAAAAGAGTGGATTTCTTACTGCAAATGCTGAGGTAAATATTTTTACATACTTACACTTGGAATCTTGTCAGAAGCAACATTAACTTGAAAGGAGCATACTAATTTTCCTAGATAATCAACAATGATACTAAAAAGGAACGAAAAATTAAAATATATGAAAAATATACCATGTTGATAATTCGGTCAAATAATTAAAGATGAGAATAATATGGGTTATATGAAAATAATGGATCACACAACCAAGATTTTTTGAAAGAAGAGGAGAATTTATTATACCAAGAAACTAAAATTGTTTTACAAGATTTGATGATCTCAATCTAAATCTAAATAACTCTCTCAAGTTTTTAATGTATACAACAATGATATAATTGTTATATTGAGTCTATGAGGAATCTACACCACGAGAAGTATATATATGAGCCAAATCTTGGAATTAAGAATGCAGTAGAATACAAAAATCGTGGTAAAAATCAACTTCTTCCCGAACAACGATGCCTAGGCGCTCCCGCTTCATGATTTTAATTTAGGTCCCAATGCCTAGGTCCCCAAACGCTATTCCAAGCTCCCAAATGCATTTTTCATCAATTCCAAAGTTTCTTCCTAATCAAACTTCCAAATCAAAATTATTTAGGCTTTCTCCATTAATCAAACTTTCAAATCGCGTTGAATTTGAGTTACAAACATAACAAACTCCACATTGACACGAATTCCATAGCAAGGAATTAAATCTTTACTCTTCAAGTTATTCTTCAACTCTTCCACCATGTCCCTCCCGAGCACACCATGCCCCTGTCGGGTATACTCAGCAGCTATGAACTAAATTCAAGCTCTGCTTACTAGTAGAACTACCTTTCTTTTCAACCTTGCTTGAATCATCTCGTTCACTTCTAGCTCCAGCCGAGTCACCAAACCTACTCGAATCACCATGAGCACTTCCAACTTCACCTGAGTTGTCAAACTTGCTCGAATCACTACAATTACCATGATCAACAAGATCACAATTAGCTCCACTTGAGCTACAGGAAAATTCCTCAAAATTATTGTTCGAATCACCACGAACAACTCGATCACAACCCAACTCTACATGAGTTATTGCTTATTGAATCATTAGCTGCAGTTACTTCCACAGTCATTGTCTAACCTTCCAAAACATATAATTGAGACTTTCTATGCCCCTTTAGCCCTGACACTCTTGCTAACTTTTAGAACTTCACCTCTCCCGGTATAACTATACCCTTTTGAATTAAGAGGAATCAAGGAGATAATATTTCTGTTTAAACCTATAACATGTCTCAATAAACAAAGTGTCATGACCGTCCTATCAAACATTTTGATTCTGACTTTACCAACACAAGCTATTTTACAAGGCACATTATTTTTCATTACCACGGAACCCCTTGTAACTGTTTCATATGAAGAAAACCAATCCTGGTTTGAACACATATGAAAAGTGCAAACCATATCAAGAATTCAATCCTCATTAGGTTTGGAGTCACCGTCAGAAATCACCAAAAGATCTCAATCATTGCAGTTTTTTTCTACAAAACTGGCATCACCAGAATTTCCTATTGTCCATCTAATCTGTAGTAGCAAATTTATTCCTGTTCCACCACTCATAGCAATACTTTTTCGTATGTCCCTTATTGTTGCAATACCTACAGATTTTATTACTGTTGCAATCATTAACTCTACCCCTTTCATGGCTACCCGTTTTCCTCTTATGAATAACAAGACCTCTGCCTGGGCCTAGGATCCGACGACCAAATGCTTCTTGGAATAAAACACATCATATAACTCGTCAATAATGAGAGTATCTCGACTATAAAGAATGATATATTTAAAAGTCACATATGAATGTGGCAACGAACATAACAATATTAACCCTAAATCCTCTTCATCATACATCCATGGTCTCCAAATCAACGACGATTTCTTTGAACACGGATAGATGATCTTCCAAATATTCACCTTATGTCAAGCAATGGGAATACAAGCGCTGCTTCAGTGTAACGTACTGATCAAGCCCTTTATCATACAAAGCTGCTCCAATTTCAACCAAAACCTAGAGACACTTTTCGTCTTTACCACGTCCTGAAGAATATGATTAGAAAGATGAAAGTGTATCTGTAATAGGACTTTTCGATCCTTACGTTGTTTCTCCTCTGCAGTCATTGTTGCATGCATTCATCTATCCATAACAAAGCATCATCAAGATCTAATTGAACAAGAACCATTCGCATCTCGATTTGCTACAAAGAAAATCTATTGTTGCGATCCAAAAGCGAAATCTCAAATTTCATAGTTGCCATCCTGGAACATCGACCTTGTTCAAACCTCAGTTTAATAACCAATTTGGACCTCCCAAGAATCGCCAAAAAACCTTGGCTTTGATATCAATTTGTTGTGAATCCGACTAAATAATTAAAGACGAGAATAATATAAGCAATATGAAAATAATGGATCACATAACAACCAAACTTCCGTAAAAACAGAGAAGAATTTATTATATCAAGAAACTAAAATTGTTTTACAAGATTTGATACTCTCAATCTAAAGTTAAAACAATTCTTGAAAGATTTTAATATATACAATAATGATATAATTATTATATTAAGTCTACGAAGAGCCTACACCACGTGGAGTATATATAAAAGCCAAATCTTGGAGTTATAAATGAAATAGAATGCGAGAATCGCGGTAAAGATCAACTTCTTCCCGAACGGCTGCGCCTCGACGCCACTATCTGGCACCCGGGAGCTGGTGCTTCCCTGTTAATTTCGTCCAAGCTCCCAAATACGTTTTTCATCCATTCCAAAATCCTTTTCCCAATTAAACTCTCAATCCATGATGAAATTTGATCTCTTATCAATTTGAACTTCCAAACTAAAATTATTTGGGCTTTCTCCATCCATGAATCAAACTTCCTAATCACATGGAATTTGAGTTATAAATATAACAATAATGATGAACTTTGATTAGCTAGGTTTATGTAAAAGACGAAAATGAATCTTACATTTTGGGTATGGAAATTTAAAGATGTGTCAACGACGGCTAAGAATGTCACTACATATAATAGAATGACTAAAGACATGACCATTATGAATGAATAATGTTATATAGCCAGTCTTGGTGGCGTTGATGTGGCTTTATACGATAAGTAGAATTAGATTATTCATTTAATTTTACCTTTCATTTAGTCTATCATCTAGTACCATCTAAACTACAGTTGCAACTCCAGTTGGGCTAAATAGCCTTACTATTATGAATAGATCTTCATGTTTTATGAAGCTTCTAAAAAAATAATTCTATTATAACCTTATGTATCAAAGCGATTATAAGTTAGCCGTTGTAGATTATTTAAAAAAATAATAAAAATAATAGTATTATATCGTTGTCTATTAGCCGTGATAGAAATACTAATTTTATTTATGCATAGTTCCTCTATAATAAAATCATAGAGAGAGTATACAATATTAAAATCCAATGTTTCCATTGTATCGTTTTGAAAAATATAAATAAGCAAATAAATAATAGACGAAAGCAGCATAGAATCTTCAATTCTACCCAAAAGAATTGAATAATCACGCAAATTTTATCCATTTTCATTGCTAAACTATTTATTTTATTTCGAGTCTAGCGGTGCCATTCGATCATTTGTTTGTTCTATTCACTTAATTATATCAAAAAATACTTGTAAGAATTTTTGTGGAAATTAAAGCTGTCATTGTAGTCATTTTTATAATCATGTTAGTATTATTAGCTATCATATAGGATAATATTTGAATAAATAAATAACCTTTATATATTTTCATATGCAATACATTTTACGATAACATTTTGAGCACATTTTTGTATTTTACAATATATAAGAAACATGCATTATTCATTATACTTTAATTTATCAAGAACTATATAGTACTTGAAATTGTACCCCTTTTTCATTTTAGAATAAAGAGAGTGAACATTCAAGTTGAGGTCAAAATTTAATGAAAGAAAATGTTACAATAAGGCGTTTCTCGTGTAATTTTCAAGGTACCAGAAAAATTCATGTTTTCTATTTTATCTCATTTTTAATTTATATAAATAAAAACATTGGAATATGGTAAGCTAATATATTTTCTTTGATTTTCAATCAAAGCGTTGACATTTTTAGAAGTTAAATTTTCTTGAATTTGAATATTGATAACAATGTAATCAGTTGCCCCTCCTCTTGCTTGAAATCCCTTTTAATATATGATGTATTGAATTTCAATTCTGTCATGTTTGGTTGTACCTCAGTGTAAGTTAAATATGATCGATGATCGATATCATAGTTAAATGTTTTACTAACAAAATTTATTTTACTTCCCAGAATAGTAACTTCAGAGGACAGCAAAAAATGACGTGTTCTTGTACTTCAATGCTTCAATAAGTAACTAAACAAATAAATTTCAGGAATATGCTAACTTTAAAGTGAATGAATTATACTTTGGATGGCAGGGAAGAGGGACATTTGATTGAATCTGTAGTGAAATGGATTATGGATAAATTGAAGAACTCCCCATTTGTTGTGGCTCCATATACTGTGGGGCTCGATTTTCCCATAGAGGAAGTGATGGAATTGTTGGATGTTACGCAAAATGCCCCCCGAGTTCTGGGATTCCTAGGTACTGGTGGAATTGGCAAGACAACTCTTGCTAAAGCCGTTTACAATAAACTTGCAAGGCATTTTGGACACCGTAGTTTCATCTCAAATGTTAGAGAAAGTTTCGATAAACCTGATGGTTTATTGTTGCTTCAGAACAAACTCGTTAACGATCTTTCTACGAGTTCAGCACGTCCTTTTGACAACAGTAATGCTTTT
>CAIGRN010192589.1:0-15589 GCA_903798345.1 Fraxinus anomala
CAGATTGGTAAAGGTTCTTTTGGTTCTGCGCTACTCGTGAGGCATAAACAAGAAAAGAAGAAGTAAGGAACCTTTCTATTTTACACTGTTATTTATGTCTTTTACTTCATGAATCATGGCTCCTGGAATGATAGCTTAGTTTAGGGACCATTATTAATTTGTATATTCTTGATTAGTAGTTTCCTCTTTTCTCTTAGGTATGTTATGAAGAAAATCCGCCTTGCTAGACAGACGGATAGAACTCGCAGATCTGCACATCAAGAGGTGAGTACTCAATTTGTCCCTTTTTGTTATGAATCAAATGAGCGGGTTGATAAAGCTTTTAAAATTTTTAACTCCACAGTGTATAATTGTTCGGAATCTTTGAAGTAGAATTATGATGATGTCATAGATGAAAGAGCAATACTATTCAACATCACAGGTGCTTAGCACCAATCTAGGTGTATCCATTAAGTGTCCTTAAATGATTGGACATCTTAAATATGGCTTATCCTAGAATGAGAGAACCACTTGTGGAAAAATAACTCTCATTAATCATAACATAGGTACATGTCTGAATAAATAGAGTTACAGCGGAAGAATAGAAGGAAAGGATAAATTAAAGGAAAAAAAAAGAATAAAAAATGCTAACTTCTAAGGAAACTAAATATCCTAGGATATTCACACATTTACAGCCGAGATTCTTTTAGAGAAATAGGAAACTTTCCAACACTCCCCTTAAGCTGGCTTGAAGATATCTTCCATGGCCAGCTTGCTAATGAGGTTTTCAAACTGTTTTTTTGGCAGCCCCTTTGTTAGTATGTCTGCTACTTGCTAAACTGTCAAGATATATGGCAGACATATTACTCCTTCATCTATTTTCTCTTTAATAAAATGCTTGTCTACTTTCACATATTTTGTTCTATCATGAAGAACTGGGTTGTCAGCAATAGCTATTGCAGCTTTATTGTCACAATATAGTTTCATTGGTAGTGAATTAGTAACCTTTAATTCTTCCGGCAACTTTTTGATCCATAGAGCTTCACAAATTCTATGAGCAACAGCCCTAAATTCTACCTCTGCATTACTCCTTGCCACCACATTTTGTTTCTTGCTGCGCCATGTTACTACATTTCCTCTAACAAAAGTGCAATAGCTGGAAGTTGATCTTCTATCAGTGACACTACCAGCCCAATCTGCAGCAATGTATAATTCAACCTGTAAATTCCCATGTCCTTCAAATAATAAACTTTTACCTAGAGTCCCTTTTAGGTACCTTAAAATCCTGTACACAACATCAAAGTGCTCGAGTCCTGGTGAGTGCATAAATTGACTTACCATGCTTGTTGCAAAGGCTATGTCAGGACGTGTATGAGAGAGAGAAAAGAGTTTTCCTACCAAGCTTTGGTATTGCTCTCTATTGGTCACTTCTTTAGCCTTAGCTAGTTGGAGTTTTATGTTCGGCTCCATAGGTGTTTCTGTTGCTTTGCACCCTAGCAGACCAGTTTCTCCAAGTAAATCAAGCACATACTTGCGTTGGGAAACAAAAATTCCTTTCTTTGACCTTGCAAATTCCATACCAAGAAAATACTTCAAGTTGCCTAGGTCTTTGATCTCAAAATCCTGTGCAATAATCTTTTTTAACCTCTCTAGCTCATTGCTATCATCACCTGTGAGAATTATATCATCCACATAGACAATAAGGATAGCCATTTTACCTCCACTAGCGTGTCTATAGAACATAGTATGATCTGCTTGACCTTGGCAGTAGCCGTGACTCTTTATTACCTTCCCAAAGCATTCAAACCAAGCTCTAAGAGATTGTTTGAGTCCATACAACAATTTCTTCAATCTGCACACCTTGCCTTAGGCACCTTTCCCTTCAAATCCTGGTGTTAGATCCATAAATACTTCATCCTCTAAGTCTCCATTTAAGAAGGCATTCTTCACATCTAGTTGGTATAAGGGCCCGTTAGAGTGAGATGCTAGAGAAAGTAACACACGAATTGAGTTCATCTTGGCTACATGAGCAAATGTTTCCGGTAGTCAATTCCATATGTTTGAGTGAACCATTTCGCCACAAGTCTTGCTTTGTACCTTTCTATACTCCCATCAGCCTTGAATTTTACTGTAAATACCCATTTACAGCCAACAGTCTTCTTCCCCTTTGGTAGGTCACCAATTTCCTAAGTGCAGTTAGCAATTAGTGCATCTACCTCTTCTTGAATAGCCAATCTCTATTTTGGGTGATTGAGTGCTTCCTGAATGGTTCTTGGAATAAATAGATGAGAAGCATTTGAAGTAAAGGCTTATGAGTATCGAAAAGTCTATGATTAGATAGATGGTTGGAAATAGGATGTGTGGTACATGTTTTAACTCCTTTCCTAAGGGCAATAGGCAGGTCAAGATCCGAAGAATTATCAAAAGAAAGATCCAGAGAGGAAGTACCTAGAGTATGTTGAGGAGGACGACCAACTTATGTAGGTGAAAATGATTGGCCTTGCTCTGGATTTGAAGAAGGAGCTCTATTATTCTGATGATCTCTTCTTCTGGTATAAACACAAAGCTCAGATGAGGAAATATTTGATAGTACTCCCCCTGTTTGTGAATCGGGAATGCCTTGTATAGGTAGACTAGGATGTCCATTATTTTCACCTATTAAGGTATCGGTTTCCTAACCCTTTAAAGAATTGATGTCAATGTCAAGGAAATATTGGGAAGAGGCTTACAGGTTTACCAGAATTCATCTTCATTTTCCTATTTCTTCCCCTGAAGATAGTAATGGCCAAAAAATGGCTGATTTTCAATAAAAACATCCATACTGATGTGAATTTTTCTGGTTAGAGGGTTGAAACATTTTTAACCTTTTTTATTAGGAGCATAGCCAAGGAAAACACATTTTTCTGCCCTAGGATCAAGCTTGGATCAAAGATGGGTCAGTATATGAACAAAAATAGTGCATCCAAACACCTTTAGTTGCAAGTCGGATGTTATCCGACAAGTAGGAAACAATTTTTTTTAGGCAATCTAACGGAGTAATGTATTTTAAAACTTGAATTGGCATCCTATTAATGAGATAACTTGCAATTAAAATAGCATCACCCCATAAATATTTAGGAACGTGCACTGAAAACATTAGGGCACGTGCAACCTCTAACAAATGACGATTTTTCCTCTCAGCAATACCATTTTGTTGTGGGCTGTCACAACAAGTAGATTGATGTTGAATACCTTTTGTTGAGAGAAATGTTCCTAAACATTTGTTAAAATATTCAGTACTATTATCGGTTATAAGGATACTGATTTTTGTTAGGAACTGGGTTTCAACCATATTAGAAAAATCCTGGAAAATTCTTGCAACCTCAGATTTATCACTCAACAAATACACCCAACACAAACGTGTATGATCATCAATAAATGTAGCAAACCATTTTTTACCAGAAGTAGTAGTGATTTTTAAGGGACTTCAAACACCATTGTGGATTAAATAAAAAGGCATGGAAGGATGATATGCTTTTGATTGATAAGTGCTTCGGTGACTTTTGGATATGTGACAAACATCACAATGAAGAGAATTGCAATCCAAATTTTTAAATAAGCAAGGAAACAAATGTTTTAAATAGAGAAAACTAGGATATCCTAGTCTAAAATGCCAAAGCATTATTTGTTCACGTACAGAAACAAATCTAGTACTATTACTCAAACCCTGAGCTTGTTTATTGTTGAATGAAGTCTCATCGAAGTAGTAGAGTCCATCAATCATCCTAGCACTGCCAATCATCATCCCCGAGAGTTGGTCCTGAATTTCACAATGGGAATCAAAGAAAATGACACGACAATTAGAGTCCCGTGAAAGTTACTAATAGGCAGCAAGTTGCGGGCAAGTTTAGGGACGTGAAGGACATATTTGAGTTCTATTTTTTCAGAGATTTGGACAGAACCTGTTCCAGCGATGGATGAAAAACTTCCATCTGCAATTCTAATCTTTTTATTACCAGAACAGGAAGAATAAGATTGAAACAATTGAGAGGTACTAGTCATGTGATTAGATGCACCCGAATCAATAATCTATGGAGCAAGATTTATTGTTTGAGCCAATAAACCAATAGGAAGACCGGATGCAGAAGTAGATTTCAGCTGTTGAAGAAGTTGATCCACCTGCTCAGCACTTAGGAAATTAGCTACATTGGCTTTAGGGACTGCATGATTGCTGCCAGTGTCTAGATTTGTTGTTCTTCCAATTTGCCGGCTTTCTATGGAGTTTCCAGCAATTTTCTCGAGTGTGGCGTGGCATCTTGCAGTAGTCACACCATGCTTGAGACTTATCTTCCAATCTCCTTTGATTAGAGTAAGGCCGTTGTGCAGAAATATTGGCTGTAGCCAAATCTGTGTTACCAGCAGCATGTGGGGCAGGATTATTGGCAGCAACTAGAGCAGAATTTTCCACAATCTGAACCTCCTTGTTCTTCATCATCACACTCCTTCGACAATCTCCTCGTAGTACTTCAGAAAACACTTCCCCGAGCGGGGGTAGAAGCTGTCCCTAGGATTCTTCCCCTTACTTCATCAAACTCATCGTAAAGTCCAGCCAAGAATTTAAAAATTCTTGCATTCTCCATCATCTTCCGATTGTGTTTGCAATCATCAGGAATTTTCCATTCATATTCATTCAATAAATCCAGATCTTGCCATAGGCCCTTGAGAACATTGAAATACCTTGTTACACTGCCATCTCCTTGATAAGTATTGCTGATCTTCTGTTGTAGTTCATAAATTTGAGAGTAATTCCCATGGTCAGAGTACATTTGATTCACATTGTCCCAAAGTTCCTTTGCAGTAGAATAGCACGTGTAATTAGCGCTAATCTCTTCATCCATAACATTCACGATCCATGCCATCACCAAGGAATTTTCAGCATCCCATACAGTATAAGATGGGTCTGTCTTCTCAGGCTCCTTAGCTTCACCAGTCAAGTACCCTATCTTCCCTCTTCCACGAATATACATCCTGATAGATTGTGACCAGCGTAGAAAGTTAGCCTCATTCAATCGTATATTGGTAATTTAGACAGAGTATGGTTCAGAATGGGTAGGTCTGGTTTCAGATTTGATTTCGACTTTAGCTTTAGTTTCAGCCATGGCTACAACAACAGAAGAGAAGGGCAGAGTTTGAACAAGGAAGAAAACCCTTTGGGAAACTAGGGTTTACAAAAGGTCAAGAGTCGGATCTTGCTCTGAAACCATCTAGAATGAAAGAAGTGGAAAAATAATTCTCATTAATCATAACATATGTACATGTCTGTATAAATAGATTTACAGTGGAAGAATAGAAGGAAAGAATATATTAAAGGAAAGAAAAGAAAAGAATAAAAATTGGTAACTTCTAAGGAAACTAAATATCCTTGGATATTCACACATTTACAACCGAGATTCTCTTAGAGAAATAGGAAACTTTCCAACACTTATATCTTCATTAAAGATGTCCAATCATTTAGGATACTTAATGGACACCTAGACTAGTGATAAGCACATAGCATTATTCGAGACGAAATGTACTTTAGCTACGTGCGAGTGAATGTGAGTTCAGATTCACATTTATAGGAAATCGTGTTAGTTGCTAATTGAGTTAAAAAGAATTTGGAAGTTTCTGGTGAAATGTGGTGAAACAATTTTCCGTCTCACCAAATGGTTACTTATTTGCAGATTACTGTCGTGGATTTAGCTGATGAAAAAAGAATAACTCTTCTTTCAGCATTGATTTTTTATCTTCCTTATGCAGATGGAGCTTATCTCTAAAGTGCGGAATCCATATATTGTGGAATACAAGGATTCCTGGGTGGAAAAGGTGTGTACATATCTAGTAAGAGTTATTATGACTAGAAATTGGTATCATCTCATCATAAAGTGAGGGTAGAATACTTTCATTCGTCTTTTAATCAAGATCATTGGGAGGTTTTTGGCCATTATAGTTAGTGAGATTATCATGTTGAAACCTTATGATTTTTCGATATTGGAAACTGATTGTAACTGCTGAAAATTTTGTAAGGAACACTTAGTTTGTTTTATCCTCCCATTGATAAGTGAGTGCTCTTACTTTCAGGGTTGTTATGTCTGCATCGTGATTGGGTATTGTGAAGGAGGCGATATGTAAGCTGTTTTCTTGAGATATTGATACTTGGAAATATTAATCATACCACACATTTCTTTCCCCAGAATGACCCCGAAAGGCTTTCCCTGCCATTGAAAATAATTTTTGTATCCTTTGGTAGATGTTGTTTTAAGTTGTGATGTTTATCCAGTCATTTTTATCTGGGGAAGAATGTTCTGAACTGACGTAATAATACTGCTTTTCCTAAATATGTTCTATTGTTTTAAATCTTTCCCTTGTATGATCATTTTATTTAATAGGGCAGAGGCTATTAAAAAGGCAAAAGGCATTCATTTCCCAGAGGAGGTTGTCCGATTACCTAGTTTTTGTGCTCTCTTTTCCCATTTATACTTCTCTTTTATTTGAACTTAATTTCCTGATTTCAAGTCTGTTTCCTTTTACATATCGATGGAGGAGCAGAGGATTTGTAAGTGGTTAGTTCAACTATTGATGGCACTTGATTACTTGCACACTAACCACATACTTCATCGTGATGTCAAGGTCTGTCATGTCTCTTTTTGTTATTGCAATTTGTGAAATATTAGCAGTTGCTCTTCATCTAATATGTGAAAATGCTAAATTTGCTTATTTTATGAATTTTCTTCAGTGTTCAAATATATTTCTGACGAAAGAACAAGATATACGTTTAGGTAAATGACTTATTTTGTTATGCCTGCATAATTTCTCGGGGTTTGAGCCATCGATTACTCATTCTAAACGTTCACACATCTTTTCTTTCAATTTTTCTTATATTGTTACATCGATTTCAGGTGATTTTGGTCTTGCAAAAATATTGACTTCGGATGATCTTGCTTCCTCTGTATGTATAATGGCTATAGCACGGCCTAATTTTTCGTATTTCTTAGTATAAATAATCACGTCCTCCATATCTGCTCTGCTTGTAGGTGGTGGGTACTCCAAGTTACATGTGCCCAGAGCTTCTTGCTGATATACCTTATGGCTCCAAATCAGATATCTGGTCTTTGGGTAACAGTTTGAACTCGTCTGTCTAACTAGCTTCGGTTACTTTCTTTTTCCAAATATTAACATAATCTTGACATGTCTTCTCCAGGCTGCTGTATATATGAAATGACTGCTCATAAACCTGCATTTAAAGCCTTTGTAAGTCTAGCTTGTCATCTGTAACTTAAGGTTAGAGTTTTGTCAAGGGAAACTTGCAGCATCGGTCCCCAACCTATTGCCCTAGTAGCAAGTTGGTTCCAACCTCTGAAAAGGAGCAAGTTAATGCGCAATCTTTAACTTTAGTTGCACAATTAGACAGATTCTGTTCAATCTCAATTAAATTGCCACGTGGCCCTCGTTGAAACACGCCTCACTTCAATTTTGTGGCAGTGGTCCAAGTTGAGAAGCAAAATACAGTTTTAGAAAACATTCGAGGGTCAACTGATGATTACCACAGATTTAGATAGTTTCCACATTGAGGATTAATTGTGCGACTAGAATGAAAGGTTGATGAGAGACTAACTTGCTACTTAGACAATAGGTTGGAGACAAATATGTCCAAGTAGACCTTTTATCAATTAGAAGCTTGTATATATGCATGGTAGTTTTTAGGTCTAAATGTTTTCATTCTAGCACATGGATGCAAATATTTGTCTCACATTAATGTTTTTCTTATAAACATTTTGAGAACTCTTTGACTAGAGTGCAGAAGAATGCATCTTACCTTACAGTAGGCTTTCCCATAGTAATACATATTTCGAAAGCTTTATATCCTTGCATACTAAGCCTATATTTAGGTTTCCTTACAAGTTACTTATAATTTCTAGTCAAAGTCAAACTTTAAATTTTAACCATACATTCACAACTACTATACACTTATTATTCACGCATTTCGCAGGACTCAATTATTTTTGCATTTTAAGTGTATTATAAGTAGCTTATTAGGAAACCCAAACACATGCTATATAAGACCTATGCAAAGATCTAAACTTACAATCAGTTTGCTTTTTCTCATGGAAATCCTAGCAGTTTGAGTCGAGCTGATAAGTCTCTTGTATCAAGATACAAGTGATTAGTAGTTTGTCTTGTTTAGTACTTCTTGTTACTAATTTCAAATCTTTGCTTCACGTGCAGGATATACAAGGTTTGATCAACAAAATAAATAAATCAATAGTGTCTCCACTGCCAACTATGTATTCTGGTGCATTGTGAGTTCATAATCTTGTTCACACTACTGAAGATTGCAATTAATTTTCATCCATTTCACTTTTGGCATGTTTGGTAGCGATAATTGGAGAGCAAAGAATACTATCAAGGAAGAAAAAGAAATTAAAGTCTTGTTGGCCAATATTGTGTACAAAGCATGTGCTTTTGTGTTCTTTATTGATACAAATACCCTATTTAGCCCATGTTCAGTGCTCATTTTTTAAAACTCATTTTCTACTAACTCATTTTCAACCACGCATTCTTTCAATAAATTAATTTTACACTTACTTTTTAACTGTACATTATCCAAAAAATGACTTTTCACAAAATCTATTCTCAAAAAATATACATCAAACAAGCTCTTAATTATCTGACCTGTTTTTTTCACATCTTTTTTCTAGTCGGGGGCTCATCAAGAGTATGCTGAGAAAAAATCCAGAACGTAGACCAAGTGTAAGCACATTATCTCTTTCTTTTTCTCACAATAGAACTGCCATTATTTCAAAAATTCTTGATTCTACGAGGAAGGCTTAAGCTACGCATTTCTTGTCTAATTATATAGAATTATATTTTGCGGACATTGCTAGATCTAATTAATCATATTTATCTGTCACGCAATTGTAAGTTGTGAACATGGCAGCATGTTTGGCTAAGCTTAAAAGGATTACTCATAAATAAATTTTCTTATAAGTAAATAAGTAGTTTACAAATAAACAATATTTTTTATTGGTCAGTTAAAAATAAGGTATTTATTTTAGACCAAGTTAAGATTTACTTTTAGAATAGGTAACTTTATCCTAACGTGTATGAAAAAAAAAAGTAACTTAACTTTTTGGAAAGCTTAACCTAAGATTCGTCAAGTAATTTATCAGCTTTGGATTCTTTAAAGTTGAGAATTTATTCCCAAGATTCATTCTAGCAAATACTTTCTGGTTGAGAAATCTTAAAACCTTAATTTTTTGCTTCCAGGCTGCAGATTTGCTCAAGCATCCGCATCTTCGACCCTACATCCTGAATATCCATCTTAAGTCTAATATCCCTAGGCACCATACATTCCCCGTCCAATCATCTGATGCCAATAATGTGAAGAAAACAAGATTCATCGAGCCCAAAGCTGTTCCCGTGCTTACTGATGGAGACAAAAAAGAGAAAATGCAATCATTTGGCAACAATAGGGCCTTGAATCCCAGTATATCAGGGAATGAACTGGACTCTCCATGTTCTTCTCCGAGAGCGCGAAATTTTTCGAGCCATTTGAATCGAAGTTTCTCAGAATCGTCTATTGCTAGTGTCAATGAATTTACTGGTGTGAAGAAGTCAGTAACTACTAAATTATCAACTGCGGTCAAAAGTACAAGAGTGCATTCAGCAAAGGCTTCTGCCACTCCAAGAAAGCAGATAACTCCATCGAAGATATCCAACTGTGGTTCAACTCGTGAATTGGTTTGTTATATCAAATTCATTCAATTACTATTATCCTTTAATACTGGACCCTCGATAAAGCAATAGAAACTAGTGAGAAAATACTGTATCAGAGACCTTATATTTTGATGCTGAAATTGTATGGACTAACATTACTTTTGCATGCATATGCAGCTTCCAGTGTCACATACTCCAGCTAGAAAACCGTCCCAATCAACTCGCAGAGCATCACTTCCATTGTCAACAGGGACACCTTACAAACACACAGCTGCTGGTTTCCTTCGCAGTGTGGCGTCCCCAGATGTCTCTGTCAACGCTCCTCTAATAGACAAAATGGTCGAGTTTCCTTTGGCTTCATCTGAAGAAATTATACTCCCTATCGGCCGAGCTTCGTCAACATCTGCTCAGTTCTCTTCTACCTCACCATACAGTGGTGATCGTTCTATCACAAAAGACAAATGTACAGTCCAGATACTTGATAGTGCTTTTGTCGGGCCACACACTGCCGGGGCTGGCCCTGCTTATGGGGTTCCACAAAATGGAAGCGTTTGTTCAGAGCACAACCCAACAAGTGGTGGTTCTATCCGTTCTTCTTCAGATTCTCGGCAGCGCAAGTTTGACACGTCATCGTACCTGCAGCGTGCCAACGCCTTAGAAGGATTGCTTGAGTTCAGTGCGCAACTCTTGCAGCAAGAACGCTTTGACGAACTTACAGTGCTGCTGAAGCCATTTGGACCCGAAAAGGTTTCTCCTAGAGAAACTGCGATTTGGCTGACAAAGAGCATAAAAGAGAATGTCGCGTGATAACAACCAGGTACCATCTGCCGTTTCCTTGATTTTATCAATTATCTCATATTTCGTGGATGAAATATTACAGATATTCAGAAGAGGACTGCTGATGCTGGTCGATTTTGTATTTTTCCTCGTCGACTGGAAACATGTACGAATAGCTTTTTCATGGAAAGTAGAACAAGAACAATGTTTTGCTGTTACTGAAACCTCAGTTGACCCGAAGTAAATTTCGACATTCTTGATTGAAGTAATCTAGCGGTTCAGTTTCATGTTTTGATTGGACAAAGTTTTCCAATTGAAATCAAATTAAAGAGTAATTATTCCATTAAACAAAATAGAAGTAAATTTATTTGATTGACACTAAAACATGTTTGGAAAGTATTTATAAAACATTTTAAATTATAAATAGAAATAAATGAGTGTTGAAAAGGTCAATAATATTTATTGATCATATGAAATGTGTGAATAAAAAATATTGAGTGTATAAATAATTTATAAAAAAGTATAGTTATCCTAATAGAATTTATAAATATAATTTTATCCCTCGTCTATTTTTGCTAAAAAATAGAATTTATCGTATTTTGATAAAAGTTGATGAAAAGTTAATAAAAGTACTGAATTCAAGAAATGATTTCATAAAATGTGATTAAAATTAATTGTTAATTTTGATTTAAAAGTTTATAAAGTTTTTTAAATAAACCAAATGGACTAAATCCATCACCACTTGTAAATGAAAGAATTGCGGTTTCTTCAATGTTTCATGAAAATCACGAAGTAACGATCTATTTCTTGTCTTTGATTCTTAAGTCTATTCGCTACGTCGAGAAAGCATTGAACACATTTGTCAAGCCTAAATGTTAATTCGGTCAAAAGTAAATTGAGATTCACTTTTTTTGGGGGAAAGTAAATTTTATTAATTACAAAGGTGATTTTGAAATTGCAATTTGACTACTGGTCTAGCAAGTTTTATATTTGGGATCACTTGTAGACATACAAAACCAGATATTTTATAATTTTTTTATTCAAAAATATTTTGAATAATAATAAAACTAAGAGAGACGTGTGTTGATAAGAATGAAAATGTGAAATAGACACGTTGCCGCATAATGTCCCACCAATAGAGATTAATGCCTAACGAGTGAGAAACTGACAAAACAATCTTATTTAACATAATATTGTCTTAAGCAAACACCATTAATTATGACAATGACTTCATCTTGTCGTGCTAAAACACACACATTCAAACCCTAAACCAGCTCATCCCATTAAAGACAAACCATAATAAGACACGACAAAGAGATAATTATTATAATTAAGAAACAAATTTAATTTAACTTATCAATTACATTTACATTGGTGTGAGAACATAGTCTACGCAAAGGCCTAGAAAGTCAATTGAAACGTTTGTTTTATTTCATGTACTTAGTCCAAACTTAGCTGTTTTTGCCATTTAGTGACACCATTAAAACACTTTGGAAAAGCAATCCCGATAACAAGAATTAAAAGGGTTTTTTTTTTTCAAAGTGGTCCCTTTTGAGTACATGTACATCCAAAATTGCCAACCACTAGTAGATGAGTTTGTTTTGCAATCATAAAACTAAAGTACATTTGATGCGCATCATTTAACATGATTTGACGTATAATATTATTGTTGAGTATTAGATCAAACTGGTTGGCACGGAAAAAAAAAAAATTTGGAAATCGATGTGATTTATGTGTAAAAATTGGAAATTTAGAACCCGCCAAAGTAATTCAAAAATTGGCAAGTTCGCTCTCAAAACTAGTTGATTCCCCTGTGGAAAAAAAAAAGAGTATTCATTGCCATTATAAACAAAGATAAGAGAAGGATTCTTAAGAAGATTTTACTATAAAAAGGATGAATATTATAAGATATTTAGTAGATTTTGTAAAAAAAAATGATCTTTTGGAGAAAGTGTGATTAGCTAAAAAAAAATATGGATTCAAATGTAAATTATTTTATTTTAAAAAAAATGTTATAGAAAATCAGTTTATGGAAATCTATGGGGTCAAACGTGAACATAATTTCTTTACTCTTAGTTCAGCTATTTATATTTTTTGAGCCAATATCTAAACCAATTTTTACAATATTGTACAACGTATAAGAAATCGACTTTTTTTTTCCTTTTTAAAATCTAACTTCTCCAAAGTTATAGTTGCTATTTGTCCTCAAATCATGTTACTTGCACAAATTTTTTTTTTTTTTACAGTCATGATTGACAACACACATTTAGTGGGTGTTTGGTGAGGATTAAAATTAAAATTTTAGTAAATTATGATAAAAAATTTTAAAATGTGTGATTGAAAAAATGTGAAACCCGAAAAAGATATAGTTAATATTGATTATTTGATTTTAATTCGAAACAAACAAGGTCTTGGTAAATCAAATTCATCCATTTCAATAATTTTTTAAAAATTAATGGTATGAATTTTGACAAAATTAAATTTGTCAATCATAATTACAAGCATGATTGTACCAACAGTTTAATTCATTTATACCATACCACCCCCAACCCTACCCACATACAAGCAATCAATCAATCAGGGGCTGTCAAAGAATTAATCTAATCAACATCAACATCAACAGATAGTGAGATCTGTTTGGACTCGTGTCTAATCATATGTTTCTTGTGCAAGATTTTCTTTTGGTTTTGGCCTTGAATGGGGTTCAATGGTCCACCACCATTTCACGGCACTGTTCAGTTTCTACCAATCAAAACACCACTTTGGAGAAAAGGAAGCAGAATGTGTGATTGTTGCTTTTATGGTGGTAAATTTGAGGAATTTGTCATCCATGTCGATTCCAAGATGTACCTATCGAAATTGCCTTTAAGTTTCATGATCATCCTCTGTCCAAATTCCACACATCAAACTTATGATAGAAGTACGTCCACGCCGAGAAAAAATTTAAGAGTTTATATTGTATCTTATAGCTTAAACTCTTATACGGTGTGGTCCAAAGTATACGAAGTACAAATCTTCAAATTTCCACTATCTTTTCAGCATTGACACAAGAAACAAATACCATAAAAGAATTAGCATAAAACTAGAACAAAACCATAAATAAACAAAAAAATTATATATTTCTAGAGCACAAGTATAGAATACAAGTTCACAACACCATGGATTTCCTAATCCATATTCCAAATTAGCATTTATAGCAGTAGCCTGATGGAAACAAACCAGTTCAAGATTACAAGAAATCTGATATGGTAAGTTTCATATGTAGTTATGCAAAATCCATAAATAAGTTGCGATGCTGAGGTACCACAATAAATGATCTTGTGATATGGTTCGACTTCTCGACCGAAGAAGAAGAAGAAGAAGAACGAACAACGATCTCAACACGAAGAGAACTGGACTTCTCGACTCAAGAAGACGAAAGATACCATGAATGGCAAATTAATAACAGGATAAAGAAGTAAAATCTACACAATCATATAACTAAACATCATTAATGCTAAATATAATTGGACTAAAATGTCAAAGCTTCTGTTGTATATGCTGCCTGTAATTAAAGTTGAGTAATGTATTAACAGTTAGAGTGGATGAATTCTCGAATCTCGTCCATGAGGCAACGGAAATGGTCGTTATTTGGCAAGAAGTAGAAACCAATGGTTGCCTGTTTGAGAAAAAGAAGTTTAACTTCTTTGCCGGATTCTTTTAGCCCTTCGACATAAGCCAATTGCCAGTCCTGAACAAGATCCAGCCCAACCACGACCACGAGGCTCTTCGGAAAGTTAAGTCCGTCGAGGCTTCTACCTCTGGGGCCGAATATATTGCACGCTGGATGATCTCTATCTTCACCCTTCGGTAAATATGCTCTCCAGTACCAATCTCTGTCTTGAACAGTCATAAAGTACTTCCCATCCAATCTGTTCTCCGATTCAGTTCTCTTTTCCCCACCAAACATTGGATGAAGTAGGATATTACCCAATACATCCACGCCCTCGGTTGCTGCTCGAACTGCTACATGGTGAGCGATATTACCACCAGAGCTATCGCCTGCCAAATATACATGAACCTTCGAATCCTTCCCGCTCCTTAACCACGACTTCGACTGAACCCACTTAAGAGCAGCCCATCCGTCGTCATACGCACACGGGTACTGGTGTTCAGGTGATCGACGATAATCCACGGACACTACAGCGGCATTGCAAATGCTAACAAGCCTACGACAAAAAGTATCATAGATGGCACTATTGGCTGAGGAATGAGTAAAGCTTCCCCCATGGAAGTATACAATCACAGGAACAATTTCACTAACACTTAGGGGATTTTGGAGATCTAAGATCCCCCGTTGAGCTTCGTTTTCTGGGGCAGGCAAGTAAATCCGCTTAAGGAGGCTCGTGGCTCGATCTAAATGGTCGAAAGAGTATACCCCGTCCACCGGAATCGCATTGGCGGGGAATTTCCGGTCAATATACTCGGCCAAATGTCGGTTAAAGGTTCCATCTGGACGACGAAGTATGTTATAGGCAAGCTTGAAATTCGATATGAGGATCCAAGTATTAAGTGGCACCACTCTCTGCAAATAGTCAAGAAATTCAAGTGTTGATTATAAGTTAATCCATCGATTACAGCAGAAAATAAGCTAAAAACGTGAATTAAAAAGCAGATTCATCACGTAAACACACACATCTCGCATCAATATAAAGAATCCATTAAAGGAAAATTCTGAAAAAAATGATGCACACACAATAAAGGAAAAGAAAGTAAATGATAAAGGTAGAGAAACAACCTAAAAAAATTCCAAACGACAAGCATAAAATCGGCTTATGAAAGTCAGCTAAATCAATACCAAGTCAGTCAAATAAAGAGGTAGAAAAATATAAGCAAAAAGAAACAAAACTCAAATCCTCACAACCAAAACAGATGATTAAACTTCTGGTAAAAATCACGGCTTTTTTTAAAAAACAACCCATGATTGATTATGAAAAGGATATAGAAAATAAAGCAATTTCTACGACTAAAACATTTAAAAAAATATCCTTGAATAGTGGCCCAGCAAAAACAAAATAATTCTGAGCAAGCAACGAAAAAAAAAAAAAAAGGAAAGAAA
>CAIGRN010192601.1:0-12496 GCA_903798345.1 Fraxinus anomala
CCTTACCCGAAAAATAAATAAAGTAAACAGAAATCAAAAACAAGAGAAAGTATGAAAATGACTTACTTTTATTTTTGAAATCTTTGATACTACAAGGATTGAATTTACATGGATGTCTTTGAATTTTTTGAGTGCAAATGTTATTGTGTGCCATGCTGCTATTTTTTTTTTTTGGTGTTCTTTTTGTAAGTGGTGTCGGCATTTATAGACGCTGGTACATCATGTCTATTCTTTATAGGTGTATGACATATATTTAAAGAATTAAATAATTCTTTACAGCTTTGAGAATCTTTTGGAAATTTTTGTCTTCTTGGCCCCAACTTCTTGACTTTATTGGCTTGATAATTGTCCTTTAAGCACTATTCATCTGCATTTTGTTTTTCCTTTACGTCTTTTCTTCTTTAATTGCCTATCTATCCATCATTTCTATGTAGGTTTCTTCTAGGTCTGCATCTATTTCATTAGTTTGGCCATTATTATTATTATTATTATTATTATTATTATTATTATTATTTTGTATTTGATAGTCTTTCTGTTGATTCATCATTTGTTTCTTGGAAGGTGATCAGATATAGCTCCTTTTGTTCAATATTTGGTGTTGGAACTTTTTTTGTTTTAACCTTTAAAGCAAGATGCTCTTGACAGAAAATAATTCCATTGTTCCATTGAGCTATAAGTTTGGAATTATTGTTTTGAACTTTCACTATTACCACGGTCTCCGAGATTCGTCTTTCGTAGTCAATCTGTCTAATTTTTATTTTTGTATTGGTCTTAGAGGAATGTCGAAATCTTTTGGCTCCTTCGTATATTAAAGTATGGTGATAAGCTGGAATTATTATACCATTATTTACAAGAGGTAGTCTAGAAATGAATTGAATCATCAAAGGGTGGTCTTTTAACTGACTAAGAATTTTGTTGTGATAATAGCTTAGAATTTGAGAGAAATCAATAATTTCTTGTACTATTGACTCCTTTATAGCACTTCAAACAATACTGGCATAATCGTCAATTTTCTATTCTAATTCATATAAAGTCTTTTCTTGCCCTGCAGTTGTAAAATCTGTTAATTAATATAAAGTCTTTTCTTGCCCTGCAGTTGTAAAATCTGTTAATTAATAAGTCTTTCTATTTTATCTGAATAATTCCTACTTGTAAATGCAATAGCTTTAGAGATAGGTCTTTCAACAACATCTTTAGAACTTAATCTTTTTAAACTATCATGTAACTGGAGAATCTCATGTTGATATTTACTAATAATTTGTTGAGATGAAGAGATCTCGTCTTCAAGAATTTGTAATCTTTCTTCTAATGACTGCTTTCTAAGATTTAAATTTCTAACCACCGTGGTCATAATTTCACAACTATCACAAAGTTGTATTGAGGATGAGGATGACGCTTGAGAAGTAATAGGTTGCATAGTCTGTTTAACCCTTTTAGATATAAAAAAGTTAAAACCTATCATTTCTCTATAGAAATTTAAAGCTTCTTCTAATGTGTAAAATCATTTGAAAAAGGGATCTGGAAATCTTTCTACTTGTTGCAATACTTCTGGCCAATAATTATATATACCAGGCTTTCTACCTTTAACTACTACATAGAAACTAAAATTTTTGCTTTCTACTTTATTGTGAATCTATCTAAAATGATTGGTTAATGCATTAATGATGTCTAGCTTTTGTATAGAGTCACGTGCCATCCAAAGATTATGTAGTAGACAATGCTCCCTTTTTGGTAGTCTTTCTAAATTATTTCCTCTGAATCAGAGATTAAATCTTTGTGAGGCCACTCTTAGAGTAACATTCCCAAAGTTCATCATCATCTTAAAATTATATGAGATATTAAACAGCTTTAAAATTAATATAGAACACATAGATGAAAAAAAAATATTTTGGCTGATAATTTAAGTAGACTAGTTATTAATTTTCTAACCCATTATTTTCATGGTGTAGATGGATCAGAGGATGATGAACTTTGGGAATGTCACTCTAAAAGTGGCTTCACAAGGATCTAATCTCCGATTCAGAGGAAATAATTTAAAAAGATTACCAAAAGGGGAGCGTTGTCTACTAGATAATCTCTTAATGGCACGTGACTCTAAACAAAATTAGGCAGCATTAATGCCTTAACCAATCATTTTAGACAGATTCACAATCAAGTAGAAAGCAGAAATTTAATTTCTTTGCAATAGTTAAAGGTAGAAAGCCTAGTATATATAATTATTGGCCAGAAGTATTACAACAAGTAGAAAGATTTCCTGATCCCATTTTTCAAAGGATTTTACACATTAGAAGAAGCTTTAATAAAAACATCTTTTTACTATCCAAAAACTTTTATATATATCTAAAATGGCTAAACAGACTATACAACCTATTACTTCTCAAGCGTCATCCTCATCCCCAATACAACTTTGTGATAGTTGTGAAATTATGACCATGGTTGTTAGAAATTTAAATATTAGAAAGTAGTCATTAGAAAAGATTACAAATCCTTGAAGACAAAATCTCTTCATCTCAACGAACTATTAGTAAATATCAACATGAGATTCTTAAGTTACATGATAGTTTAAAAAGATTAAGTTCTAAAAATGTTGTTGAAAGACCTATCTCTAAAGATATTGCATCTACAAATAGAAATTATTCTGATAAAATAGAAAGAGTTATTGAATTAATAGATTCTACAGCTGCGGGGGCAAGAAAAGACTTTATATGAATTAGAATAGAAAATTGGCGATTGTACCAGTACTGTCCGAAGTGCTATAAAGGAGTTAGTAGTACACGAAATTATCGATTTCTCTCAAATTGTAAGCTATTATCACAACGAAAATCGATACTTTCTTAAACATTGCCCTAAATATGAATTAGCCACTAAGTCAACCTTTCTTAGACACAATTATCCTACAATCTCTTTCGACTATACAATTTTTGAAGAAGAAAATCTTTTTATCCAACCTTAAAATTCGGTATGATAGACACTATATACATTCTAAACAGATCCTTTAGATTTTTCCACCTGAACTTAAACATATTCTTAGTCAGCTAAAAGACCACCCTTTGATGATTCAATTCATTTCTAGACCACCTCTTGTAAATAATGGTATAATAATTCCAGCTTATCACCATACTTTAATATACGAAGGAGCCAAAAGATTTCAACCTTCCTCTAAGACCAATACAAAAATAAAAATTAGATAGATTGACTACGAAAGACGAATCTCGGAGACCGTGGCAATAATGAAAGTTCAAAACAATAATTCCAAACTTATAGCTCAATGGAATAATGGAATTATTTTCTGTCAAGATCATCTTGCTTTAAAGGTTAAAACAGAAAAAATTTCAGCACCAAATATTGAACAAAAGGAGCTATATTTGATGACCTTCCAAGAAGCAAACGATGAATCAACATAAAGACAATCAAATACATAAGAAGAAGAAGAATACATATCAGATGGCCACACTAATGAAATGGATGCAGACCTAAAAGAAGCCTACACATAGATGATGGATAGATAGGCAATTAAAGAAGAAAAGACGTAAATGAAAAATAAAATATAGATGAATAGTGCTTAAAGGACAATTATCAATACAAGAAAGTCAGGAGGTTGAGGCCAAGAAGACAAAAATTCTAAAAAGATTCTCACAGCTGTAAAGAATCATTTAATTCTTTAAATATATGTCATACACCTGAAAAGTTGTACAGTATCAATTACTTTTTCTTCAATTGTAAATCATACACCTGTAAAGTTGTATAGTATAGAAAGAATAGATGTGATGTACTAGCATCTACAAATGCGACATCACTTACAAAAAGAACACACCGAGAAAAAAAATAGTAGCATAGCATATTATAACATTTGCATTCAAAAAATTCAAAGACATCCCGGTAAATTCAATCCTTGTAGATTTAAAGATTTCAAAAATAAAAGTAACTCCTTTTCATATTTTCTCTTGTTTATAATTTCTATTTACGGGCAAGGCCTAAAAGAGGAAACACCAGGTAAGCAATCAATTTATTCAAAAGATTTATTCTATTTCCATATAAAATCCTAACGCTCTTAGCCTCTTTATTATGGATTCCATGGCCAAAAAGATAAAGTAATCCTCTGAGTTAAGTTGGCTATTTTACTTATTAAGTTTGTTAAAGTCTTTTAAACATGATGAAAATCCTTTTTGGTTACAGTCTTAAGCATTTTAGAAGGTCAAGAAAAAAGTTGAGGGAGACTTAAAAAAAAGTATTTGAAGAAATTAATTTGCTGAACGGTAAAGTCATTGTTTTCAGACTCGACCCAGACATAGACCCGGACAATGCAGCGGGTCAATGGGTTAGTGGTTCAACTGGTGATCCAGTGGTTCAACTGGTAGGTCATTGCATAAAAACCTAAAAAAAAATATCAAAGTGTTGGGCAAAATTTAAAATTTTAATTTATTTTTCACTAATTATTTAAGTCTATAAAATAATGTAAAAGGTTGGACCAAAGTTTTTTAAAAGAATATTTTTATAAAAACTATAAATGATTCATTAGATAAATATAAGTTATTGAACATAAATACTACTAAAGTACTTTAGTTCAAGTGGTGAGGAATTCATTATTTTTTCTTAGAGGTCCCCCAAAAACTTTGTAAGAGAATTTTGAAACCCAATTAAATCTGTCAAGCGGGCCGGATAAATCGCCGGTTAACTCGGGAAAAACTCGATTTTGACTGAGTCAATTATATTTATATAAAGTTAATTTGCCCGGCCCGTTCAAGGTCCGGGCACCGATTTTCCGGCCCGACCCGGGGCGAGTTTTATAACTAGGGGTAAAGTACTCTAAGGCCATTACAAACATATTATTTTTAATTCTCTATATTTTATGCCATTAGATTATCATACTTTGCTTTATTGTTCCTTAGAAAGTTTTAAAGAATCTATTAATATCTATTTAGAAAATCGAGAAACCTGTAGATTAGTTATTATAGAAAGCCACGTATTACGAAAATATAAAAATAAGAACGGTAGAAATTAAACACACAAATCAAGACATAGAGGACTTTAATATACATATTAAAGAGTTATTAGATTTAAAGGTAATAAGACCATCAAGTAGTCAACATAAATTGCAGTTTTTATGGTTAGAAATCATAGTAAAATTAAAAGAGGCAAAGCAAGAATGGTTATAAATTATAAATGATTAAATGATAATACTGTAAAAGATGGATATAAGATACCAAATAAAGACATGTTAATAAATAAAATAAAATACAAAATAGTAAAATATTTTCGAAATTTGACTGTAAATCTAGATTCTAGCAAATAAAAATGGCAAAAGATTCTAATCTTTGGACAATTTTTGCTACACAACTAGGACATTTTAAATGATTAGTCATGCCTTTTGGATTAAAGAATGCACCCTCTATTTTTCAAAGAAAGATGTATAGTATTTTTAATTCTTTTCTATTTATTTACGTATATATAGATGATATCTTGGTACATAGTAAAAATCATAAAGAACATATGCAACATTTAGAAATAGTTTTAAATAAATTTATAGAAAACGGTTTAATTATAAATAAAAAGAAAATGGAAATAAATAAACAAAAAATTGAATTTTTAGGAATAATTTTAGGAGAAGGAAAAATCCAATTGCAACCACATATAGTACACACAATTATATAGTTCCCAGATAAAATAAAAGAAACTAAAAAATTACAAGCCTTTTTAGGATTTTGAATTATGCTAGACATTTTATTAAAGACTTAGGAAAGAAAGTATGACCATTGCATAGTAAGTTATCTAGTAAAGGACAAAAATATTTTAATCAGTCAGATATAGAACTAGTTAGANACTAAAAAATTACAAGTATTTTTAGGAATATTAAATTATGCTAGATATTTTATTAAAGATTTAGGAAAGAAAGTAGGAACATTGTATAGTAAGTTATCTAGTAAAGGACAAAAATATTTTAATCAGTCAGATATAGAACTAGTTAGAAAAATAAAAAAGTTAAAAATTTACCACCATTAAAATTACCACTAGATAGCGAATATAAAATAATAGAAAGAGATGGATGTAAATTTGGATGGGGAGGAGTTTTATATTCCAAACCTAATAAATATAGTGATAAAAAAAGAAGAAAATATTTGTAAATATGCTAGTGGAATGTACAAAGAAAAAACAAGTGATGCCAAAAAAAAAAAAATTACCACTCGATAACAGTCGATTGGGCCGACTGTAATTACACAATCGACTAGGCCGACTATTTTCTCACCGGAATTTCCCCGACGAGAATAAGGTGTCAAATTCCAAAATAAACACATAAATCACTAGTACACCGAATAATCTACTTAAATAATAAAGAATAAATATTATACGTAATAACTTAATCCACAAATTTTTGAAACATAATAAATGAAAAATCAATCTCATAATCCCCAAAAAAACTAACCTCGTTGAAGAGAATGGCCGGGTTGTATAGTGGTCAGCGTTGGGTTGATTGTGAATATAACTTCTTTAACTGGATTTCGACTTTTAGACCGTGTGAGTAATTTTGAAATTGCTTTTGTCTTCTCCACTCAAGCACTTGGTTGAAGAGGAATGTATTTTTGTATTCTGGTATTTAACTTAACCTTTTGTGCTTTTAACTTTATTTTTTAAGTGGTCAAATGCCATTATGGAAATATAGCTGATTAATTTCCTTGTATTTCCTCATGCCCATTACAATTTGCATCATTTAAAGATTACTTCCAATTTAGCCCCCAATGGTCATTATTATGTAAAAATAATATTTTGAATAGTGATTGCTTGAAAATGTGTGGTTAAATGTGAAAAAAGTTTTGAATTTACGTACAAAATATTTATTGTGTGAATGTATACTTATAAATGAGTATGAAAAGTATATTTTGTTTTAAAAGAATATAAATAGAGGCTTAATGTTACTTTGTCTTTTACATTTTAGTACTTGTGATTATCTTCACGAAATTTATAGTTTTGTAATAATATTGGATGAATGAAGTTTAAGTGGCGATTTTATGTTGGATGAAATTAATTTGAAGAAGTTTGATTTCTCATCACGCCAAAGTTGTTTGGTTCGGGCTGGACCCAAAACCCAACTCATGCACAGTCCTAAGACACAAATATTCTCCATATTGAACTGTGCTTTAAACAATGTGTTGCCACGGATGAATTAGGAATGGATGGAAAATTCAAAATTTGTTTCATCTCTTTATAAATAATTATTGTTTCGGTAAGAGCCTAACTTGAATAATTTCAATATGTTTTTTTTTTATCGAAAATCTTTAACTCTCATCCGAAAACTCTTGAATACAATATATATTCTCGTCTTCAAATATTTTCAACCTCAATTGGAAGAATTGACTTGAATAGGAAATCAAGAAAAATAGAAATTAATTTATTGACAAACTGTTTTAAAGTGCCGGTTCAATGTGTTATGGATGTGACCAAGAGATCCACTTGGTTCTGGGTCCAAGCACTTAGGGTACCACATAACTTAAATTTTAAATATTTTGATTTGTCTAATACCAAGAAAAAAAAATTATATTTATTTGCAATATTTGCTCAATAAATTCAATTCGAAAGATTTCATGGCAAATGTATCATTTTCATGGAGCACGGACTAATTGGGATAGAGTATAATCCACATATAAGACTTATGACTTGACAATTTGTAATACTATTTAGTACTATACTAGTTTTAATATCACCATTGTGTGGGTCTGATGAAATAAAATATAGCTTCTTACCCTTGGTAAAAATTAGAAATGCAAAACTTGAGATGCATAATCACTCGATTATATCTCTGAAACCCAACTTCACTCATGATGTTGAACTTTGTTTGAAAAAAAAAATATTCCCATAGCCAATTTATAAAGTATGGTTAAAAACCAAATAAGTACACAATTTATGTCACGAGTATGAAGCTCTTGTTTAATGGAAATTAAAATTAAATTTTTAGTAGATTTTGATAAAAGTTAATGGAATGTTTACTTGAAAAGTTGTGGGACCAATGAAATATGTGATTAATATTGATTGTTTTGAATTTGACTTAAATTAAAATCTAATTTTAATCAATACCAAACAAGGTCTAAGTATTGTTTAGAGAGATTAAAATCTTGTGCAGTATGAGAATTTCGAGGCACGATGAAATAAAAATCTCTCCTCTTTCCTGGTACAAACCAATCAGTCGAGCTTGAAGTTCACCATAAGCACCTAGAGGAAGCTCATAGCAAGAATCTCAAATAGAAAGAGAGCAATGTAGTATACACATGTATTAGTTCATAGGGTGTAGCATTCACTTCTAAGATAAATGACAAGGATTTGGACAAATATTTCCATTGAAAGGAATCCAAAAACCAGTTATGGCCTTGTTTATTAAGCCTCATTAAGAGTAATAAAATTGAAAAATCAACATAATGACAACAAATCTTTACTAAGGAAATAACCTAATTTCAAGATTTGAAGCCATTTTCATAATGCAGCTAAGAACCAGGTTTCAGGCTCAACACCTTTGAATAGCGCTTCCTGAAACCGGCTGCACGAGTGTTGTATTTATCGTACACTGTTTTCCAGTTATTTAACCACCAAGTCTATGCTTGGCTGCATATGCAATGACAGAAAAAGATATAAGTTAGTAATTTGCATTTAAATCATGCATTTTTGGAGTAACATAACAAGAAGTTATAGAATTAGTATAATTAGCATTCAACCAACAACTAAAGTAAGATTTGAGCATACAAATTAAGTTAGACAGCAATTCTAAATACCTGAAGCACACTCGTTTGATATCTCTACTTTCATCTTGACGAGATTGCATCACCTTTGACAGATCCTACTGAATTTCTAGATGACCTATTAATGCCTTGGGGCACAACTCCCTCAGTACTACTTGCAGCATTGTATATTCCACGAATGTTGTATTTCTTGTAAACTTTTTCTCGGTTTTCTGACCACCAAGTCTCTGCTTGGTTCTCCGTGAATCTCCTCTTACTGCATATGCAATGACAGGAAAAATACAAGAAATATTAATAAGCCTTCCATCCCACGTACTTTAACATTAATGAAATTACAACTGACATAATAAGTGTGCATAGAACTAGTTTAAGCTATCCATCAATCAACAGAAGAAAAGGAGATTCAAGGACTATTTACATAGACCCTCAAAGAAATTTTCCGTTATAATTATCTAATATATCGTTCAAAAGTCTAGTACAACTGATCATTCATTATTATTTTAAAATGAATCTTTTACTAGCAGTATTAAGCAATATTCATTGTTGAGTCGCTTAGTGACGAACCTAGTAACGTATTTGTTTACAGGAAAAGCTCTAGGATCGGTCTTTTGCAACTTCCCAATCTTAAAAATAATAAGAACTATCTAGGATTCTTCGAGCGATCCTATCCTCCATAGTAAGGCAATTCAAGGTGCCTTGGGCCTTCTCAAATCAACATAAAGTTGAGATGGAAATACTTTTTATGCTTTATTGATAAACTTCACACCTTAAATAGCCTAGTGGCTTACAATTGAAAGAGAAATAAATTAATAAAGGCAAGTGTATAATTCCTACGGATTCAAGTTCTTTCTATCCTAGGAATCCTTATTTAATTCAAACGGTTACTTGCAATAATAACTTCAGCCCAAATTGCAGATTTCCTAAATATTTCAGTTTCCCATTTAAAATGGGAACATCTTCTACGCCTCATCTTCATCCTGAAATTGAGCTTCCCTGAAATTTGCCTTGCCTAAATTGTTGCCTTGTGTTGCTCCTCCAGATTTGTAGCTAACAGAAATAACAATGGGAAATACCTGAAGCGTGCTCGTTTGATATCTCTACTTCCATCTTGAAAGGCTACAACTGTTATATACACACCATCTTCATATTGCTCATTCCACGCATCCTCAGTTTGATTTGCATCACCTTTGTCGGAACCTACTGAATTTCTAGATTTTGAGCCATTAATGCCTTGGAGCGCAATTCCCTCAGTCCTCATTGCAGCCTTATTTGAGGCTGAAAATCCATATATTCCACGAATATTGTATTTCTTGTAAACTTTTTCTCGGCTTTCTGACCACCAAGTCTCTGCTTGGTTCTCTGTGAATCTCCTCTTGCTATGACAGGGAAAAATACAAAAATTATTAATACACCTTCAATCTCAGGTACTTTAACATTAATGAAATTGCAACTGACATAACAAATGTGCGTAGAAACAGTTTAAGTTATCACTCAATCAGCAGAACAAAAGGAGATTCAAGAACAATTTCCAAAGACCCTCTCAAAGAAATTTTCTGCTATTATTCAAAAGTCTTATCCAACTGATCAATCAGTATTATTTTAAAAAGAATATTTTACTAGCAGTATTAAGCAATATCCAATGTCATAGTGAGAAATAACAATGGAAATACCTGAATCGTGCTCGTTTGATATCTCTACTTCCATCTTGAAAGGCTACAACTGTTATATACACACCATCTTCATATTTTTCATTCCATTCAACCTCATTTTGGCTAGCATCACTATAAATAAAAGAATTTCGAGATTTCGAGCCATTTCCACTAAGTCGTTTACTGTTCAGGTCATTTTGAATGCTTTTGACGGGATCATTAAGCAATTGAGAGGGTCTGTAATCAGATCTTGAACTCTTTCCTTCATTTTCAATATTTGTGTCTTCTCTTGGCAAACTCAAAGATAGTTCGTCAAAATCCAAGGATACGGAACTCGCAGCGCTGGTGCTTCTTGAATGGGCATGAGCCATTTCCCAATACTGCTCTCGTCGCTGCACAGCTAGCACCAGCCTCTCCCAATTGTCATACACAGCAGGCATCTCCTTGTTAACTTCAACAATTTCAAATGCACACTATTCTATTATGTATATTGATCGCCTGAGTAAACTCTGAACCTATACAAGTACGGATATGGTTAAATATATCATACTCGATGAATAGAAAAAACCAGCTCAAAAGACAAAATCACATTTTCAAATTCCGAACACGGAGCAAGAATCTTTACATGACCGCGAATCTATACAGTTCCAGAACACGATATATAAGCCAACAATATCTTAGAAACTATCCCACAGTTGCTTGATTAAAAAATGTGAGGAAATACGCACATAAAATTGTATTAATGTTCAAGGTTTCTCCAGAAATGGGTAAATAAGCAAAAATAACCACAAGAACAATGAAAATGTTGAGTGACCTTGGGCAATGAGACTGGAGGAGTAGCAAATCTTGATCTTGTTCGAACTTCAACTCAAGATAGGATTGAATTTAATGCTAATTCAATTCAATTTTATGAAATCAGCAATAGGGTTTCGAACATTTGATGGAGAAAAAACAAAGTAAACAGTAGTCAAAAGTCGTTTTTTAGTTTATTCAGAAAGAAAACATAAACTATCATTTGAGTGCCGCAGCTCAGCTTCCATCAATCCAAGTTTTCATAAAATTGGTCAAGAAGTCAAACACGTAACGCGCCTCGATATTTTATTGTCCTTATAATTTGAAGTATATTACACCCAAAACTCAAAATTTTCATTATTTTTTAAACATAAATTTTCTATTAACTTACTGTTCTAAAATATATTATTTACCATTTAACGGGATTCAAACACACCCTAACTGCTTGTTAAATAAAATTTAGTTAAAATTTTATTGATTTTTCAATGAATCAAACTTTAGTTCTAACGACATATTTTATGAGATTCATAATTTTTATCAAATTTTTAATAATATATTTCGTAAAATTTTATCAAAAATTAAAACTTTTACTAAAAACTTCGTCAAATGATCCCTTAGTATACGTTCCATGAAGATTTTTTTTATTTTTTATTTGTAAGAGGATATGATTCTTACTGTATATATGAATATAAACAGTGAGTCTTCGTAGAGAGACGTGATGGTTTTTTTTTTTTTTTTGCTCATATACCTAGTCCTAGAGGTGGCAATCGAGTCGAGCAGCGGAAGGGGTCATCAAAGAGACGGCCCGAGCACGAGCCGAGCGGCTCGTTTCGACGAGGCTTGTGGGCTCGTCGTTATATACAAGTGGCTCGTGGCTCGTGTATATATATAAAATATAAAATAAAAAGTGACCGTTACGGTCACAATTTTTTTTTCTTTATTTTTCTAATTTTTTCTCCTATAAATACCTATCAATTACAACATTTTTTTCCCACCAAACTTACTATCAATATTAATATATCATTCTCTATTGTACTCTCTACAATTTACAAATCAATATCAACAATATCATCCATTCATTCTATAATCATATTCTTCTACATATTCTTTTACATTATTATCTTGATTTTACAATTCATTTTATACACTACTACATAATTTTAATTCACTTCACAATTCTACATTTTTACATTCTACTTCAAGTGTTCAAAATTCAATTTCTGTTATTCAAAAATGGATTCACGATCGTTTGTTGAAAACTTGTTCGGTGTCGGAGACAAAACACCTGTCCAAAGTAAATTTGGGAATGAATTCGCCGGTCTAAATAAATTA
>CAIGRN010192604.1:0-11879 GCA_903798345.1 Fraxinus anomala
AAATAACTGTTTCATTTTAGTCCTCTGTTAAAATATAAAAACAAATAAATCTTTTATTTTAAAATTTTGGAATGTTACATTATCCCTTTTAAGGTGCAATGTGTGATGACTACTATAATTACTGATCATGAATAATACTACTCTATCCAAAATTGGCATTGCCAAGAGTCACAACGGCTTCTTAAATTCGCTATATATTTTTAAAAACGGATAAGGATACATGTCATCTCAAATCTAGCGTTTCTAAGTAAGGAAACGTGAACAACAATCTTTGAATAAAGTCATCAGGGTAAACTTCTATGCCCCTGTTTGACACCTATTTTGGGTAAAAAAATTATTTTGAAATAATGATTAATGGAAGATTGTGTGGTTAGAAAGTAAGTATAATTTTTGGATTTATGTGTAATATTATTTTATTGATAGAATGTGTGGTTGAAATGAAGAATGAGAAATAGAAATGAGTTTCAAACATGGGCTATATGTATGATTTGAAGATAATTAATATTTTTCTATCAAATTCATTATTTATGTTTTTAGCTTTCTTTACTTTATTGGTTTCTATATTTGCTTTTTTGTCTCTTTAAAATATATTGATTCTCACATCGGAGGGAGTACCGAAGAGAGTTTCGCCCCATATTTTCAGTTTGTTGGGGTATCGAAGAAGGACTTTCGGCAACTCGTAGGTATTGACAATTTTAGCATCTATCTGGGAGAGCCTTTTTCTCAATTTTAACAATTAATTGACCGTTACTCACTTGAACATGGGTCCCATTTTGGTAGCAATTTTTGAAATTCTAAAAATGAAATATCGAATCATGAAAAATGAATTAAATGTTAAGGGTAAAAAAGTCATTCTACATTAAAATGGTCCAAAATTGCGGCTGTCATGTCTGACATTCTGTTTTAAAGTACAGTTGACAATAAAAAACAACGATCACAATTTAGCTACAAATAAGAGAAAAAGCTTTTCCAGACAAGCGCTTAATATTTATTATGACTGCACAAAAGTTCACTTGGAATATTAAAAAAAAAAAGAATAATAGTATTTAGCACGAGATAATTATACTTTAGATGTTCAATTAATATTTAAATGATTTTTTTCATATTTAATGACATTCAATTATCATATAAGCTATTGCTTAATAACAAAATTCCATTCAATTAACGAAACCAAAAAATAAAGAACTCCCAAAAACCCTACGCGCGAATTCCCCGCCATGACGTCATGCATTCCCGCCAAAATCTGCCACTCTTCATTTCCCTCCCCCTCTCTCCCTTAACACACTACTGTATCGAAACCCTAACTCCATATCTCAGCAAAAACAAAATTCTCCAACGAAAAAGGAAAAAAAAAAAAAAAACTAGCTATGGAATCATCATCTGTAAATCTCTATTCCAGAAAGCGAAAGAAGCAATCTCCATCACTACCCAATCCTTTAATCGGAATCTACACACGTAGCAAGTCTCAGGTGTATGTCCACCGCAATCGCTCCGGCTGGACTCGTCCCGATGCTACTCGAGAATCGAACTTCCACTCTTGTTCAATTAGCTCAAACCCATTTCCGGGGAAACCTAACTCAGTTAAACCCGGAATCCGGAAGGAGACCGGGATTGAACCAGTAGAAGCTTATCTGGAATTGAATGATAAGATTAGTTGTCGGATCTCGTCAATTAAAGATCTCCGGGCCCGTAGGGTTTTCTCTCCCTCTGTTAGTCCGATTCTTGAGCCAGAGGAGGGGAAAATAAATGAGAACTCAAAGTTATTGCAGAATGTGGGCCTGGATATTGATTCAGATCTGTGTATGGATCTGAATCTGGGTGATAAAGAGGTGGAGGAGCGTAAACAATCTGTTGAGACAGTACCATCGGATGCAGATAAGAAGGAAAATAATAGCAAAAATGGTTTGAATTTGATGAAGGATAAGGCGATTTCAACAAACAAGTCTATTTCCAGAAGTAAAACGGTAATGTAATAGCCTTTATCCGTTTAAATAGTATAAAAATCATAGAATAAGATGTAATCTCTGAAGTTTGATTTGCATCAAGCTAACATTGTACATTTTGCTCAAATGTTTGTCCCCTAGCTCTGATGACAGGGTGATTAGCGGCTATGCTTTAATATTTAATTTTTTATTATTATCATTTCTATTATATTGAGGATATACTTGAAAACGAGAGGATTTTATTTGATGATCAAGATGCAAATTTTTGTGTGCTACCCGATTTCTCCCCAAATGTCCTAAATTAAAACTTAGTTAAACTCTTATAGGTTCTGAATTCGGGTGCCAAAAGGAAGGTTTTCAAGACCCCGAGCTCTTTTAACTATAGAAGATTGCTACCATATTTGATGGACATTGTGAAAAAAGAATCCAGTAAGCTTCTTCACTTGTATTTTATTTATTTATTTTTACGTATGTGAATGAGCATTGAGATAATTTATCTGATAGTATGGTTCATGCTTGGAAACTAATAGTTTCTATACATAAACGTTGTTATTTTTGTAGGTGCTTCAGAAATTGAAATAGTCGATGCAGAAGTTCCATATAAATTGCAGGAGTTAAGTGGTTTGAGTCCTGAAATGCCTTCATTTATGGAAAATGATTGTGCTGCTAAACTTGAGTGTGTTGGAGCACAGACTAATCCTACAGATAGTTTCGAGGATGAAGAGATTCAAAAGTTTGATGAAGAACAGCCCTGCGATCAGCAGAATTTGATCAGTGTACAATATCAGTTGGAGCACAGAAGTTATGAGAATGGTGTTAGTGGAGTTGAAGATTCTGTGGAAGAAGAGCGCATTCCAATGAAACCTGATTCTGTTGTTCTCAGTGCAACAGCGGCAAGAGATAGTGGGAGAAATATGGAAGTCAACACTTTGCTTACTGAGAAACCTAATATAAACGGCACATCAGTTGGGTGCATGAGTGTTGGCAATGAATCACGCCAAAGTCCGAATGGGAAAAGTGGCACCAATTGGAAGTCTGAAACGGTAAACTTTCAATTCATAAATGTGGTTGATATTCTTTTATTTGACTATCAATTTATCTGTCTCTTTTTTGCTTGGAGAATGACTCTTGAGGCAGAACTGTTTTTTGTTTACATAAAATTTCTTGCATTCTGCCCAGTTTCTTACTCCTTGTTCACGCATGAGGATCTTCAAATCTCCTAGCTCAGTTAGTTATAGAAGACTGCTTCCATATCTGATTGATGTTGCAAAACAGAACTCCTGTAAGTCCTCTTGTTCATTGTGAATAGCCAAGTAGAGGTGAATTGCTTGCAAATCAATTTATGTAGAAATATTTCTTTATAGGTGATTCGAAAGTAATCCAACACCCAAAGCCTCAGATAGATTCGCCAGATATACAACCACTATCATATGCTACTTCTCATGAAGAAAATCCTGTGAAGAAAATCAGAATGGAAAGTTTCTCTGAGCAACTTCATATCGAAGATGAGGAGCAAAATTTACTGCTTGCTCTAGTCCCCAAAGACAACGTTTCATCCAGTGATACTGATAATAATCTGAGTCCATCAACTCCACCATTGTACTCCAATAATTCATCTAAAGTGGGGCCAAGTTCAATAGTTTCTGGTGACACCACTGATTTGGTCATGCCACTTGATTTACCAAAGGAAGAAAGATTGTTGGTTCAAAATAGTCCCAAGAAGTGTGAATCAGAAATTTCCCATAACGATACCATGGATTGCAACGGGAAATCCAATTGTTCGGCAGTTGAATCATGCTCTATAGTTGATCTTGACATTTTGACAGATACAAAAATGAAGTGCATGGCTGTCAATGTGGAAGCTTATAAATCCAATGAAGAGCTAATTGAAAAAGTTACTTCCAACCAAAGCCAATCTCAAATTGAAGTTTCTGACACTTTGGTTGCTCGTACTGATGTTCCTTTCAAAGGAATACTAAAGAAAAGTCCGAAAGGGTG
This sequence comes from Fraxinus anomala, assembly GCA_903798345.1. NCBI lineage: Eukaryota > Viridiplantae > Streptophyta > Magnoliopsida > Lamiales > Oleaceae > Fraxinus > Fraxinus anomala. Next base: position 3,942 of record CAIGRN010192604.1, read on the forward strand.
CAGAGGGCCATGTAATTGTCTGAACTGTGCTTCATTTCGTCTTCACGCTGAAAGGGCATATGAGTTTTCAAGAAATCAGATGCTTGACGCAGAAGAAGTTGCTTGGAACTTGATGAAGGAATTAGCAAATGTTCGTCATATATTGGAAAAATCTGCTGTTAATGAGAATGATCTCACAACCATCCAACTTAATCAGGTAAATTACAGTTGAAATAATGATAAAACTTATTATGGCTATTCATGCTCTTGCTGTTTGGTCATGCTACAGTTATAACTAACTGATTTCAGTCTTCCTCTTTAACCCATATTTTTAGAATTGTGAAATTTTTGCCTTTGATAGACAAGATAATGCATGAATTATTTATGTTTGTGTACTGTTCAACTGCAGCATGCTGCCATTTCATTTATTTATAATTTTTTCATGGTTGCAAGTTGCTATTTTGTATTCTAGCAAAGTTTGAAGTTATTCTGGCAGTGACAAATTTAAGAATTAGCTGCGGATAATTGTACCATTTGGAGAACTTGGGATTCTTGGATAATCTGGCTTCTGAATGTTTTGGTGATAAAATTTTGCAGATTTTTGCTGCCACTAGCCTCTTCAAGATTAATGTTTATGCTCCCAAATGGTTCAGTTACATTATACTGTAGTATACACGAGGCACAAGTTGAATGTAAAGATTATCAATCCTTGTGCAATTGTATCTTTGGGATGATTTCTCCCTTTGATCCTTTATTGCATCTGATTGGTGAAAATGGTTTTACTTTGCATCATTGTCCTGAAATAAATATTGCTGGGATGTAATTAGGATTTGCCCTGTGGAGAATTGATAATATGCTTGATTGGCTACTTGTTTCAGTATCTTGGGTTGCACATATTTTTGAGGTTCAACAGAGATTGCTTTCTCTATCTTTTCATGAAAAGGAATTGTTCGCTGTTTGTTGCTATGCTTCCATACAGAGAATCAATACCTCTTCATAGATTTTTGAGGACAAATTATTCAAAATTCTACTAAACTAAAACCTGAAAGAGTTGCATTAAAGCCTTACTCTATATCTGGTTTCAATTGTTTAATTTTTACTAGATTTTGAAATTCTGCCTGTTGAATTCTATAGGTTTTGAATCAAGAGGATGTTTCCTGTCTAGTGATTGAATTCTGTTCTTAACTGGTAAAAGCAGATTTTTTTTTTTTTTAAAGTAACCATTGCTCAAGTGAGAATCTTTAGAAGGGAACTATTGAAAGATCTTACACGTCAGTTCTACTATTGAAGCTAAACTTGTAAGCAAGCTTAATTACATGGTATGATATCAAGGCCCTCTAAACAATTTTCTTCAATGTTTATTGCTTGTGCTCCAAGGTTTTTTTATTTCATTTGAAATTTATGTAGGATTTCTCAAAGTATTGCTGCAAGAATTTATGTTAAACTCTGATTATAGTTTTCTTCTATTACTCTTCACAGTTTCCTACTTGGAACACCATCTGATTCTTGTTGTTATCGAGTTCTGTTTCCTTGTAATTTCATTATCTAAATTACCACATGTATTTACTTAGCATTTGAGACATCCACGTGGACACTAAAGTTCCAAAATTTTCATGACCATCAATGGAAAACAATGATCTATTGGAAAGGAAAAATATTTTCGTATGTCGTTGCTTTGTATTCATTTTATGTTTGTTTATTTTACCACCATCTCTCATTATTGTTTAAAGAGTTCAATAAATCAGTTTGATTTTGTTTCCATGCAGGCTCAGGTTAAACAAGTATGCAATAAAGCTCTGGAAACAGAAAATCGAGCAAAAGAAAGCCTCAGCCAACTGAACTATGACCTCAATATCCATTGCAGAATCCCAGTAAGTGGCATTTTCTCTTCAGTTGTATTTTGAACTGCTCTTAAAAACTAAAAAATCAGTCTCCAATTTTCTCTATTATTGTTCATAAGCATAAAATTTCTATATGCACTTCAGAGATTCTCAAATTCATTGTATTCCCTACAGGTATTGCAGCGGCCAAATGTTACATTTGCCAATTACATTCAGGAAAGAGTTATTCCAAGGACAGATGTGTTGACTAGTCCAGAAACACCGGATAAATGGTTAAATAAAGAGAACTTGTAAACCTAGCTGTTATGTGAGATTAATCTTTGTACGTGGAATGTGCCTGGATCACTATTAGGCTATTTGTGTTGTGCCGCCTTTGCCCGAGCACATACTGGTGCAGAGTAATTTGCCTTCGATGTTCGTAGCTGTAACATTCATGCAAAGTGAAAATAAGGCCTTCGTGTCATCTGAAAACTGTTAACAAACTTGGATCCAGTTTAAGATTTTACCCTGTTTTCGCAGGGCAAGAATATAGAGCCCAAAGAGGAGAGCAAGATCTTATTAATGTTTAATATTTCAGTTTAATCATGCCTTTTGAGTAATTGAGTCGTAACTTTATTTGTTCAACATGTTGATGCTTATTGGTGCATAACAGGGATATTATGCTTGGTTATTATTATTATTATTTTAATTTTTAGTATGGATAGTGAGGTATACAATTGTGCACTAAACTTCGAATGACAGTATCTTTAGGTAAATAGTTTTAAGAACAATTTTAGTCATTCCTTTAAGTTTGGTGTACGGTTGACACTGTAGAATCCCATCCAATACATATGATCCTTGAACTGGCTGGAAGTGTTGATTCTTGTCTAATGTGTGTAATAAATTGAAGTTTACGAGGCAATGAGTAGCAAAGTTCTTGCATCATAATTTTCGTGCTTGGATCATTGCTTTCTAGGAGAATTTTATTTCTTTATCTGCAGGGATTGTGTCTCAAATAAATAGTTGAAGAAAGCTTGCAAGCCGGATTGGTTAAACGTAGGTGTGTAAATCTGTAAGAGGTAATTTTGGGTGTACAAGGTCCAGCATGCCCAATCAAAGGGCAGTGCTCCACCAAGTGCAAACCGCCTCAAAATCAGGCAGCCGATCCTGATTTAGATGACATCTCTAGTAAAGAGAGAGCTTTGGTACCATCAAGTCTCATTGAAGGTAACAAATTCACACGATACAAAGAATTTAATTTATTTTGCACTGTGTAAAGAACATAGTGGAAATTCAAAGAAGGAAACGAATCTTGAAATACAGAATTTTACAGACTTCAATTTAAACGCCTTCTAAAGAAACCTTGATTGCTTACACTCTAGAGGAAAACCTTGCGCAAAGCGTTTATAATCATTGCAATAATTGTATATCATGAAGTTCTTCTGAACCCATCTTAGTCTTCTTCGGCTGTAAGCATCGAGTTCCTGGTAATGCCATGCCCCATTTGAGAACTTAGTATTGCTGCTAGTGCAAGACCCACTACATGTTTGAGCAATGAAATTTCTGTAGTATGCTTTGAAGGGAGCCTTCGACCAATCGGTTTTCACTAGCCCTCCCCTGGTTGCCCAGTCGTCCGCATTCCACAGGCTAGAGTAAATTCTCATAGGTTGGTTCTTAGGATATGGGACACCAACTGATTCGGCATTTTTGAACAACCTAATGGGAGTGTTGTCCACCAGGAAGCTGGAATAAGAAAATTGATTAGTGACGCAATTAAAACTAACAGGAAGAAAAGTCCAACATGACCGTTATCCCAAGTGGCACGCTGACGTGGAAGTTACTGTAGAAGCTATATGACTTGAGTGACTACCGATGAATTTAAAATCCCCCACCCACATGCATGCATATATAGGCAATAGAAGACTAGGCTTGTGCTTACACAATATGTTGTGGGTTCCAAATGATTGAGTAGGTGTGAAAATTCTTAGTTGGGTCGAACCAAAGATAAAACTGCTGCTCCCTGCCCCCCTTCCCTTGAGTATACACATTGGTGTGTAGAATATATGGTTCACCAGAGACATTTCCAAGGAACTCAAAATCTATTTCATCATGAGTTGGTCCTTGAGAAGATAACTGCAACAATAACCCAAAAATTATAAGTCTGATCAATTGCATAAAACTTTTGTTTCTATTAAGATTAACTTTTTAGATGAGGTGGTTTAACAGAATATACGACATACATAGTATGCAGTGACAGTGCCAGCAGAGTTGCCAGCAACAAGTTTAAGTTGAACATCAATTCTCCCAAATAGATACTCTTTCTTGGATTGAAATCCAGAACCAGAAGTCTTGTCTAAAGACAAAGAAAGAAGCTGCCCTCCATTGAAAATCTTGGCCCTGTTGCCTCCCCAAGTTAGATCAAAATCTTGATAGAAATTACCACAATTTGCAACCATGCAAGAACTCATTAATACAGTAATACCCAAGAACATTACTGAAAACCCTTTAAAGAAAGAACCCATTGTGTTTGAAATTTCAAATATTATTGTGTATTTGTGTGCCATGAATTTGAAAGAGGGGTAATATATATAGGGACCCTGATGGGGTTGGGGTTAGGGTTAGGGTAGGGTGTTATTAAGAAGAGAGGGATATACTTGTGGAGAAAAGTGTGGGGACGCTGAGGGGGGTGGGGAGCTGGTGCCAGCTTTGAGCAATAAAAGCTGGATGGTTTTTGTTTGTACATTCAATAATCCTTAAGGTTTTTGTTGTTTTCTCCAGCAATGATTCGTTCTTCCCCGCAGGAATAGGGTAGTATGGCCCTCTTTTGGCATATCAATTCGGACAGTTCAGTGGATGACAACCCAGACTATGTACTACTTGATACTGTAATAAAATCAGCAGTTGGAGCTATCTAAAAGTAATGTTCATGCATTCATGCTTATCTACTCGACTACTCCTTTTAATATTCTTACTTCTCTAGCTCTACCAAATCGTCTCCCACCTAGCTTAGTGTCTAGAGACTAGATATGTCAAAATGTGTCATGTCGAGTCGTAGTACAAGTTGGCCTTAATTGACATGAGAAACCAAGAAAATGTATGAAAAAAGTTCTTAGGGTGTGTAGACTCGACCTAGCTTGATCTAGAATGAGCTGCTTCAAAACGAGGCCATCATAATGAGGCCGAGTTTATACTTCTAGTAGACTCAATGTTACATGATGAAAATATCTTGAAGTTTCAATCTTGTTCAATGAAATCATTCTCAAGGGATAAATCTCATATTGGTTAATGCCAAATATAAATTAACATACACAACTTGAATTACTCATCTTAACAAAATTGACATTCTACGATAAAAAATTCTTAATAATCATCACAATAGTAAATCAATGAAGTTCGAAGAGATTATTCTTTCTACTTTATCTACTAATACATAATATTCAATATCTACCACAAAATTTGGGGTTTAAAGGGATTTAGGTCACCATTTACAATGGTTGGAATTTTTTATCGTTTGGTTTCACTGTCCCTATTTGATAGAGATTCTTTAAAATCCATTTTTTCACACATTCTCAACTCCACATTTTTCAATAAAATAATTTTACTCATAAATTATAATTTATTTTTTTTACTTTCTAATCACACGTTCTTAAAAAATATATTTTACAAAATTTATACTTAAAAAAATGATCACAATTCACTTAAAAAATATATTTTCAGGATTAATTATGTGCTTGAAGTACAAATTTAGGAGTAATTCCCCAAATTTAAACAATAATTGAGTTGACCAGTTTGAATTTCTGCTTTAGACAAAGCGATTGGCTCTTCCCTGTTACCTGGACTAGAATTAAGGAGTTTCATGGCAAACTTTTTCTCTGTATATAGCTGTAAACTGTACTTTATGATAAATCATAGTCCATTTCACATTCTTGGTGTCTGCAAATTGTGTACAAAGAAAAAGTGCAGATTCTTTTAGGCAAAAAGTTCTCTATTTCATGTAATACATGAAAACATTTAGTGTAGATTGAATGGTATTGAATTGCTTCGAGTTGGTTTTTGGTTTTGAGGTGATCCGTACGGGAAATAGATACTTCAACATATATTTACAATGTAAAATGAAACATTGTAAGTTTCGATTTTTTTAAAGAACAACACAACTCACTGCTCTAGAAGGCCGTTGAGTTTTTTATACACATTGCTCACTTGTGTATGCCACATGAGTTATAAGTCTTTAAAACTACAGTTAACATCACTAAATACGAATAGAGTTGAGTAGGACATCTCAAGACTAGACAAGTCAACACATTTTTTCCATGAAAATGAGCATATTACTTTGTATGACAACTATAATTTATCATGGTTTATTCATAAGCTAACTGAACACTTTAAAAAAAAAAAAATGATAACATCATATATTATATTATAGTATATTATTGAGTACGAATCATTGAGAGACTATTGAGTAATGTGTACGAATCATGCTCTCAAAAAGTCGTGTTTAAGAATATCAAATTCAAAACTAGATGTCCTCTTTATGGTGTTAAAATTGGTTGTCCTGAATTTGTTGTTCTCTTTGGCTCCCACTAATATATTTTTGAATCATCTGCACATCTCCTCTTCATAGCAAATAGTATGTCAACACAATTTTGACACATTGGCACATTACACCTTAATATCTTTCCATTTGCCATAAAAGGTGACGTGTCAAGCTGTAAAAAATGTATTTATAGGATAGCAAGGGGACAACAAATCTGACCTCCTTAAGAGCCATGCTCTCATAAAGTAAAGTTGTGTTTTAAGAAGGAAGAATTAGGCTTGGGCTCCTCCAACCTTTCACATGATGTTGTAAGGGATTTCCAACCTTCAAATATGAGGTTCTTGATATTCATTCTATTTAAATCTATGAATACGAGTCCTTGTGTGATCAAAACTGTTAACATGGATGATAAAATCGAATATGACTTTGACTTAAAGCTGGAGTGCAAAAATGTCAAAAGGCTAAACATTTATGTTCGATTTGATTAAAAGTCGCATGTGATTTTAATGTCCATATTAAAAAATTCAATCAGATACGAACACAAATACACACATTTAAATAGGTTGAAGATTCATAACTTCACTTTTGAAGGTTGTGGTTCCATGACCACACTACACGGAGGGTTGGATGTAATCGGTCCTAAATTTTCTCTTTTCAAAAAATATCAAATTCAAAACAAGATGTCTTTTCTTTTGTGCTAGGCCTCATCCCAATATATCCAGCCTAGGGGACCATAGCACTATTGGATAGGCAAGGAATATCTCGTGTTCATCATGAAAACTCTGCAAAAAATGTGATATTTGAACATCCAACTTTTAAATCATCCTAAAATATTTGAGGTGTAGTTGTGGAAGCCAATGCTTTGCCCATTTCTCTATCTTTTGCGAGGTAGCAAATGTAGGGCTAACTTGGTAAAAATATTGGAATTATTATGTGAATTTATTTTTATTGATGCATATTTTTGCACATTGAGAAATTAGGTAGTATTATGTGTGTATCTCTTAAAATAACATAATGGCACCACAAAAATTGTTGGGAAATTCATTTATGTATGAAAGTAATATCGTATCTACTTATTAACACAAGCAACTAAATATAACTCTCCTTAATTTCATTTAACACAATTAAATAAGCAACGAGAGGTAGTGTTCTGTTGTACTCTATGAAATTTTTTTACGCAATTCAATTACATAGCATAATCTAAGGGATTTACATAGTGATAAAGTCATACGAATTTAAATGCACATTGTATGAGTGTTTTAATAATCAAAACGGTTGGTTCAACTAGGAAAATTAAGAAAGCGTTAGGTAATGTGTAAACTTTGGTAAATTACTTAACAATTGACGAATCTTCTCTCTCAAATCTATTTTTATTTTATTTCGAAAGAAAAAAATTCAATAAAAAGACAAATTGACTGACGGCTATGAAATTTCTTGTTTTCTAGTTTCAATTTCAAGAAATTGATTCTTCACGTAAAGCTATGAAACCGTGGTGGCCGCCCGGAAAGCATTTTATAGAGAGGCATCAATAGTAGGAAAGTGGGCCATGATGGAATTTTTGGTGGGCTTTGGGTGGCCCATCAACCAAACCAGTGAGCTCCAGTA
>CAIGRN010192628.1:0-11773 GCA_903798345.1 Fraxinus anomala
AAAATTAAGGAGAGATAGGAAAATTATTCCAACGGTGAATATTCGAAATATGAATTGAACTGTCATTGCATCTATGATCAATTGTGGATTTCCGACGGTGGATATTGACTTGGATCAAGGTTAGTCTTTTGATTATTTTCGTTAATTTAATTTTTATCGTTATTAATTTCTTTATTTACAATTATTTGCATACAAAAACCCCCAATCATTTAATGAATTACACACTCTTCGTGGGATCGACCCTTACTTCCATTGCTACATTAGTTTTTAGAGGATAAGGTATTATTTTTGGGTGCCTACCAGAGCACACCAATAACCATATCACCTACCTAAAATATCTTATGGTGCCTATGTAAATCAGCAGCGGCCTTATACTTTTCGTTGGAGTCTTCCAATTTTTTCTTCACGTGTTCAACCACATCCACATGTTGTTCAACTAGTTCGGCTGCTACACTCTTTTCATAGTTGTTCTCCCAAACTCCTTTACATTTGAGGAAAATTCAATGGCTGAATTTGTAATAGCCAAGAAAGCTTTTCCATCTACTTTAGAAGCTTTCTGTGCACGTCTCGTTGGTGCAATCGTGATATTTTTATCCTTCCATCGAAACATGTATGTGTTCTCTCTACCCATATGTACGGCATCCGCATCAAACAGCCACGGTTGCCCAGTAGAATATGACATATCCATCTCAACAACATCAGACATAACTTCTGATTTCAAAAAGGTCCCCATGGATAAATGTACCTTACAAATTCGATTCACATTGATAAACAGACCCTTTTTAATCTAACCAGTCTGGTAAGAAGCTGGATGTGGTTTGATTGAGATTTAGATGATCCACTAGCTTCTTGGCCAACAAATTCTCTCAACTACAACTGTCTATGATAAGACTACAAACGGCATCCCTGACTTGACACTAGCCTAAAAGATCTCTCCACGCTGAGTCAACTCTTCATGTTTGGGTAAACATAAGATCTTCTGCACAATACACAAAATCTCCTTATGCTTCTCCATACATAACATCAATGTATTCCCTCTCTTCCACTTCCTCGTCTCCTACAAACTCTTGATCCTCACCTTCTTCATAAAATGTATCTACCACATGTACTAGTCTTTGTTTAGGACACTCATTCTATTTATGTTCAAGATTTTCACACTTGTAACATTTCGCAGTTGCCGATTTTGCAAACAAATTATTTGCTCCCCGACCAATCGAGTTATCTCCGCTTAGTGCCCATTTTGGTTCCACCGCATGTGGTTTAATCGTAGTCTGGGATGGACACAACCTTTTTGGTACCCTTCAAATTGTATCATCTAAATATTTCTTAATGGTGGAGGATGCCGTGACTACTGTGCAAGCAGTAACTCGACTTAGAATGCCATCTCCTTGGCGTTTATCAATATTGATTGGACTAAACTCCCAACTTGTCCTAAATCTCATGCATTATTCCCCTACCAAACCATGTGATCTATAATAATCAGTCTCCATTTAATCGTAATCAGATTATAGCCTTAAAAACTCCTCAGTATAGGCAGCTACCGAACGACTTCCTTGCTTACAGTCCAAAAACTATTGGTATAAGGCTTGCACATAGTCTCTAGGAAGAAAACACCTTCGCTACAATTCTTTCAGCATGATTCAGATCGTTATGGGGTGGTTATCTCAGCCTATAATGTTAATCACGTATACTCTGCCACCAGGCATCTGCTCTTCCTTTATGTTTGTACGGCGACAATTGCAACCTCACGTTCTTCGCTAGCCTCCTTTATTTTGAAAAACCGTTCTCCTTCATTCAACTAGTCAAGGAAAGCTCCCATATCAAAAATCCCATTGAAAACATGAATATTCGCTTCACTTTGTAACCATCATAGTCATTGTGATTACCATGATAACAAACTGGGGTCGAATTTATAGGAATATCAACCTGAATAGGGTCGATGGGTGGTTGTTACCTATGGTTATCGCCTCCAAGATTCAAAGTAACCATTATGTCCCTGAGTTGATTGCCTATTTCTTGCAGATTAGTCTCAATCGCCTCCAATCTAGCCTCAATAGCCTTACTATGTTGTGTGCCGTAGCTCTGATACCACATGATGATGCAGGAACGTGAATACTAAACAAAGATTCTTTTTCGTAACACAAGTGCGGGGATTGCTCGAATTTCACTCAAATAGATGTAAAAATTATGGAATCACCAAATAAAGGAATATATAATATTATGAATCAAAATGAGTATTTTCAAACCCTTAACCTTAACACATATTTAATGACTCAAAACAATCCTAATCAAAGTGAAACCCTAATTCGGTAATTCTTTTTTTGAATAAACTAGTAAATTGCTAAACAAATCCGGATAGAACTAAAACACTTCAAAAAAATTAATGAAAATACCATTAAACTAAAAACAGAAAAATGCTAAAATGGACCCCTAAACGATGGAATTTGGCCCCAAGTGTTTGAAGAAATTTGTCATCAGACAAAATGTTTAGAATCAAGAAACGCTTCAGGATTGAAGTTACGCACATTTTCGTATATCCTTTTTTATTTCTTCTCTTTTCGAATTGGTTTGTGATTTTTTTTCTAATTGATCCGTATCATATGTTAACGATTTGGTTAACGTGACATGGAAAATTTAGTTCATAGGCTTTTTTGAAATCTATTGGATGTTATTGAGACTTTAGTTTTTGTTGTCATGAAGTGCAATAGTGAGATGTATGAGGTTTTGAATATTTAAATGGCACATTTTTTGCAATATTGTTTTGCTGCTATTATAAGCCAAATTGCTAGCAAGGTGTGGATTGCTTGATTTTGTTTGATTTTTTGCCGTCTTATACGATTTTGTCCAAATTTTCAGTACAGTTTTTTACGATGCAGGTTTGTTGTTCTGAAGGCTGTTTTTATAAAAAAAAAAAGTTCGAACACCCATGCTACATGATAGTTGACATAATTGAATGAGATGCTTATCTTAAATCTACTACTTCCAATCACGAATTTGACCTCTCTTCGTTTAGTAAGGCAACAAGTAAGCACATCTATTGAAGAAAAGGTTTGGACAGTTAGTTCTCAAAAGGATAGAAATCCTCTTCATGGCAGCACTAGTTTCTTTAGCAAAATTGCTCCTGAGATTTCCCATCATTCTCATGAAGACATCAGCATTTTGATTCAAATTTAACCCAACAAAATCTAAATTTAATCACAATAATCGGATTTGATCTCATCTTCACCACAATATATTCCATCAAATTCTTACACCTAACAAAAAGCATTAAAATGAAAATTTTAGACCTGAACATATTTTCAATACTAAAATACCACTCTTGAAGATCAAATTCTCCGAAATTGAACACAACTCAGTGATTCATTCTTGAGATGCAGGAAGACAACATAAGAACAGAGAGAATTCACCAGAAAAATTGTATGAAAAAATTTAAAATTTGACAAGTTTCATATTAGAAAGATAATAAAACTCCAAAGCCCGAGATTTCATTTTGCTATAGAATAGTAAATTGATTTCCATTATCCGGCATTTACACATCAATTTTATGCCCACTATGCAAACCCACCCTTTTGCTAGCTTCCAAAACAAAAACTAACAAAACACTATTAAAATTAAAATCTGGTTTACTAAAATTCAATAGCACTCCACCATCGACGAGATGGTTCTTGCTTTTCCGGTGGTTCTTCGACTGCTTGTTAGGTGGTAGTTTGGTTTCTAAGTTTGAATCAAAATGGGATTAAGAAGTTCAGTATGAGGTGATTAATAAGAGCAGCTTGTATCCCAACAATTCTAGAAGAATAGGGATGAGAATCCATTGGGGCCTACAACACTGTCAGCAGCAATACTAAAAACCATCTCCCATACCTCTTTAATCAAAGGGGGACAATTTAGTACCACATTATCTGCCTCCGTTAGTAGCCTGGGAGTAATATCTTTGCGGTTGGGATCCAGAGGCTATGAAGGAGGAGATAATAAATCTTGGTAAAATGAGATAGCCAAACTCTAAATGTCGACACAAGTAGATAAAACTTTCCCTACCTGAGTCTTGATACTCCTTATCGGGTCTAGCGTCCGTAAACAATTTCATGAAAATATCGAGTTTTGTGGTCCACTTTACACACCCAACGTGAATTGGCCTTTTGTTTTCAAAAGCCTTCCTTATTGGATAAGGTCTGGTTCATATCAGCCTGTGTATGATGCAATAAATTACGATGCTTTGGTGTAGGGCTACTCTCATAATCAATCTCTGCCTGATTGACCCTCTCCTCAACATCCCTCACACACTAGAATGCATCACCGAATACACGTCAATTCACCAACCTACAATCCAACATCATATCATAAAAAACAGTACTACCTCGATCACGATTGGTGTGACTAGTGCACTTACCATCGTGTGCAATCATGTTAAAATCTCTCCCAACTGACCAAGGATCATCCATAGCGAGGGAGATGTGGTGAAGACCCTCCCACAAATCCCTTCTAACAATAGCCTCTCAGGAGGTACAAACATGAATCAAGAAGATGGGACGTGCTAGTCTAGAGTTCTCAACTTTAACGTGAAGGAACTGGGAACGATCATCAAGAATAATAATAGTAGTCCCCACATTGCAGAATATCCTTATCTTATTTGACTCAATCTGAACTCCAATGTTGAAGTGGAAATAGCGTCAAATAAATACAAACCCCCGCTAAAAACCAAAGAGCTCTAAAATGACCAAAATATATACCTAATAAAGGTGAATAAGTCTCTTAAGGTGTCTATGAGTAGCTACACTAGTTGCACCCCTCACATTCAATTTGTTGATGCTCATCAGGCTGGGAAAAGTGAGGAGGTATCTCGTGATTGACTCCTAGTGACCCTCATCGAGAATTGGGTGTTAGAAGTTCGTGGGCATTTTTTCAACCCACTTGGGACAAAACCATCATCTATTTTCTCTCAGCCATTCCTACCAAATCATTAAAAGAAGATTTGTGAAAAGGGCCTTGCTGGTGGACCTCAATCTGTGCTGGACACTCTGTGTCCGATTGTTCAAAAAGTAGAGAAGGAATGGATGCCTCCATATTCTGCTGACATATAGGAGTAATAGTAATAGAATGTACTTGTCCCATGCTTGGGGTGGGAACTGGAGTATGTTTAACCACAGTAGCTGTATCATCTGAGTCAACTGATACATGTAGCCTCTAAAATATAAAATCTACAAGGGAATCAAAATATGAAGCATAGATTGATCGACAGTCTGGGATGGAGTCAAAATAGCAGTGTTGAATTAAAAACTGTCGAATGAGCTATACTGGTGGGAGTAACTGGGGAAGTAACTGGCTGAATTTGAGGACTAATCAAAGTGAAAGCAACAATACTCTAAGAAGGAGGTAGAGTAGAACTTGTCTGAGAAGCAACTGTGCTAATAACTGAAGGAGCTATGCTAAATCTAGAAGTCATTAGTGAAGCAACCGATTGGACTTGAGTATGTGAAGTGGCCATAACAGAGGGATCTAAAATAACTGCAGAAGGTACTGGCTAAGGAGGAGACTAAATATGGACAATTGAAGTGTTTTTAACATGATGTCTCCTTTGATCCCTAAGAACAGGTGTTCACCTCTTATAAGGCTCAACAACAACCTCATTTCCCTTACTTTTATCCTGGGCCAAGATAATAGCAGACCTAGGAGTAGGGTCAACAAGTGGGGCTACAAAAGGCGATATTGGTCATGCTTCAACCACATAATGCTCATCAGTGTGCTCAAAATGTCTGTAGTGAAAATAGAAATTTGACTTTTGTCATAGAAGACAGTCTGCTAGTAACCACCACGCTTCTCCCTCTCAATCCAAACTCTCTTTGGGAGAGCACTATCCAAGCCTTACTAGGTCGGTGTAAATTAGATGTCGCTTCATCAATGCGTAATGGTACTCCAATTGCCTTGGCAATGGCAAATAAGCTACTCTTGGCCTAAAAGTGAATGGATAATAATGGAAAAGAAACTAAACCTGGAGCAATAGGGGTCTCATACTGAGTGTTAAAACTAGGTGTCCATTTGATAACTCACATTTGACACCCATAAATGTACCATGAGGGCTTAAGAAATAAACGAGAGAATTCATCTTCTTGTGCCAAGTGTATCAAGATATGACAAGCATCTATCAGTCCTATCATAAAATCATCGCAAAAACCAAATCTCTGAAAGCTTTCACGTACCTTAATCATCAAGAGCTTGCCACTTTGCCAACCAGTGTAAACTTGCATGGCATAGATAGAATCTTTTCCCCCTTTTGAGTAAATAAGATTGCGGGATTACCATGATGAATGTAAGATTCCTTAGAAATGAACATGTGGTCATTGGAGTCTTGTAGGACCTGCAGAATGGGTGCAAATGACTTTCTCTAGCTCCGCTCGACCTGAGAGTTCACTAGTTTGCCAGAAAAGGCAGTCGCATATGATTTCTTACCTTGGGCATGTGGTGGCTAAGCAACTGGTGCAGTTGGAGTAACTGTATGACCTTGCGGGGCAACATGTGATGGTGCTTGCTGCACAAGCGTTGGGGGCACACACACATAGGGTAGCGCATTGGTGGCCGTGGCAGAACAACATGATTGGGTTGATGTGTACATGTGAACCATAAAGTGTAGAAATGGAGCCCATTTCTTGATTGTCATGCAAATTCACACTTCCCAATGCATCAAATCCAACCAAATTAGAAGCCAAAGTAACTAAACCATGGGTTTTTACATGTTCTGAGATCAATGGTGCAGTCCCCTCAGCCAGAAGATGTCCAGAAACAGCATGGTGTACTTATTCGAAATGCGTGCCATAGGACATAATTTCAAAAGATGTCGCTTCTAGTGGAACTTGATGGAACGGAGGTCACCCCAAGGGTTTTCAGTGCTTCGGATCTATGGGTGGTCTTCCCATGCCATGAATCGGACCAGAAAGTGCAGAAATTACAAGGGCAGTCTCCTCGTGGTCAAAGCCAGATTTTGACCCCAAAATTTGATCAATTGATGAGTATTTTGAAGCAGTTGGTTGTACACTCATGGTAACTTTCTTTTTCTATATCGAACTATTATCTAATCAATTTCATTTTCTATAACAACAATCACATATTTAAGACCTGGTAACTTTATTTTCCACTTTTGTCACAATAAATAAATCCTTGAAATATTCCAATATGATATATATAACCTGAAAAACATTCATTTTTATCTAGTTCTTATATGCCAGCTCCATGAAAGAGAAATGATTATCCACCTTTAAATAGCAAACCATACATTGACATCATATCTTCTAAACTCATCTTCATAGTCTATAGCACTCTATTAAAAACACTCTACAAATGTAATTTAGTTCCACAACTCCCTACAAACTAAGCCAAAGTTAGATACTTGAACTGCATATAAATAACTATCTTATATGCGTATAGCTTTAGAGATTTGTCTCATGAATTGACATGTTATTTGGAAAGAATCTCGTAGTCTTTATAGATGTGTCAACCATGATTCCTATACCATTTTGTCACTATTCAGAAGTACTTGGAACACCAATTACAAAAAATGAGGGTAATTATTTCCGCTCTAAAATTGGCAACATCACAAAAGTTTAATTGTTTCATTATTTTCTAAAATTTTAGTTATACCCAACAACAATTGATATATCTCAATATGACTTCCTCTTCCTTTAATTCTATAGCACCTAATGATAATTTTACACAACTTCAAGTTCAACTCTTTCAGATAAAAATATATACCTTAAACTTCTGTGATAGGTAAGTATGATGTTCCTAACCATTTGGTAACAACAGAAATCCTAAATGTATATACAATTATAGCCAACTCTAAATCATGTGTTTTAATCACGTCTCTTCAACTATCTACGAAGCATTTATAATTTTACCATTCTACTTCAGAACACTTTCTAAGACCTTATATAAATCATTATCGTCTAGTTACGAGCTCTTGAAAAAAATTTCTTTTAGATTCCTTAATTTTTTTAATTTTTTTTTTTTTACATTCCTTAACCCATACGAATTTTGGTGCTCTTTCTATTCTACTAGTCAAATAATGAGACTTTTTAAAGAAGCCATTTTATAAAGAAACAATAATAATATTTTAATTCATAAAAACTCTATACTTCTTATTCCACAAAGAGACCATTGTCCTATTATTAATGCTTATCTTTCTTGTGTTCACACAAAGACTCTTCATTGAGTTAATGTGACCTACAGATACAAT
This sequence comes from Fraxinus anomala, assembly GCA_903798345.1. Classification (NCBI taxonomy): domain Eukaryota; kingdom Viridiplantae; phylum Streptophyta; class Magnoliopsida; order Lamiales; family Oleaceae; genus Fraxinus; species Fraxinus anomala. The sequence goes on from CAIGRN010192628.1 coordinate 8,228, forward strand.
TCCACAAAGTAAGTGATTTTCTTAGGCTTTAGACTCTCCAACATGTCATCTATATATTCCATAGCAAATAGATCTCTGCAAGAATTAATGGAATATTTTATTAATGAGATCCAAAAATCTAATCCAAAAATAAAATCCATATTGCATCGCCAAAATTTCATCAACCTTATTTCGAATTTACAATATAATTTGATGTCTCCTAATCAAGTATAATATAACTAAATAATCCCAACAGTGGTCTTAGAAAGATTACAGTCGTAATCCAGATATGTCATCACATTATTTAGCTATAGGACATGCATAACATTCATTTATTGCTATCCATCATATCATGTTATAATTATGTAACATTGTCACATACCATCGTACCGTATAACCTCAAGCATTTAATTATATCAATTTTCTTAAAATCAAAAAATAATAATCATCAAATTTATCACGTAGTCATACCACTAAATTTTCGTATGCTAATTTCCCAATCTCAATAAATTACAACACTATTGTTATTTACTCGTCTCTTATTCTTTAATTTCCATAGCCTCATTCCATTCCTTATAACATGTGTATATATTGGGAATATGCTAATAACTCTTTTCCTTTTTCTTTAATTCGATGCATGCTTCTTTTAATGTAGCTCAAGAATGACAACCAAGTTATATTTCTTTGACCAAATTCATTCTTATCTTTCAACCTGATTGACATAAACATATATGAATATTCGTATCCAATGATTTTTCTTACTTAAGTAATAAATCTACCCCCAAAACAAGTAATCCTTGTGGAGTATATCCCCAATCTTTCTCACAAACCTTATAATCAAATAACCCATTACTAATCCAATTGATCGGAGTTACACGAATGTTAATTTCCTCAATTTCTAATATAGACACTAATACATTGTTCTTTATCAATCAACATTCAATATAGTATCATCATTTGTCCTCTATGAGATTTTTATCATATAGTTATACATCATCATGATTTCTATAACCCTCCCATGTAGGTGGTCATAAATTACCACAAAATTCTGATAATTCAAATGATCATTTAGCTTCCCAAGATAATTAATATTCCTCGGATGATTGTCAACAATTACACACATAATATAAATAACCTCGTACTTATCCTACAAAGTATCTAGAGATTTTCCTATATATAAACTAAAGTATCATATAATCCCACACATAAGTTGATACTTGTACACTCCATTACTACATAATTTTGGGGGTTGTACACTCCATTACTTCGAATATTTATAGACAAGAAACCTACAAAATCATCAAAACCCTCACTCAAAATTGATAATCTATTCAAGGTTACACTTTTATTAGGTACTAGGTATGTAACTACAATTCCAGACCAACAACAAATAACTCTTTCAACCATCAAACAATAGAAATAAATCCTTCCATACTGGTTGTTCCTGAATCTACTAAAAAATTACTTTGTCATCCTATGTTCCATGCATTTTAGTAACAATAAGAGTTTTAGACATAGCTTGGGAGCGTATGACTTTTGCCACCACGAGATGTGACTACACACTAAATAGGCATGCTATACTAATGCACGAACTATGAAAACTTTCAAAACTTTATAAACCATGTTATGATACCAACGACATGACCCATTTCGAATCATTCTAGTGGACCCATGAATTAAATAACATTCTTAGCTTTTATTTTACCAAAACTTAGAAAAATTCAATCATTTCCAAATTTGAAATCCAAGATACTACTTTTCATGTTTTCCAAAACTTCACTTTATATCATTATTTGAACTATTCTCTAATCAACTTCTTTTTCTATAACAATTGTTATATATTTAAGACTTAATAAAATTCTTTTGCCACTTCCTCGAAAAGAGTTATTTGGATCTAGTTCTTATATGCTAACTCCATGCTAGAATAAATATAGAATTGAGGAATTAAGCAATGGATTTGCATTTGTTTATTTGTTTGGTTTGGTTTTAATTGAGTAATTATACCATTATTTCAGGCACTGGCATGACAATTTGAAAAATCTCATCAACTTAACTAGATTGCTACCTATAACTATGCAAGGGGATTATTTTATTTTCAGCAGATAAACATTTGTTGAATTGATATTATCTCATAAATTTTATGAAATGCTTATTCATTATAGTCCTCACAATACTGTATGTAAGTCGCAAAAGTTACTTATTTTATATAGTTGAGTTGGCATTATGATTTTTAGAACAAATTAATTTTTATAAGTAAACAATTCCGTTTGAAGTTAAATTCAGTTCAATTAAATTATTTCATCGTCATATTATATCAATATTAAATGTTTGTATGTAAAGTTATTTCCAAAATCACAAGAAAGTACCAATGTGATTTGACCCGAGTCTGCGCTAGTGTGAATGTGTTTCCATAGTGTAGGACCGGACACTAAAAAAAATTGCTTTTTGCAACATGGAAAAGGCAACATTCATTGGTCGCGTGATGCTAATATTCCAATTCGTCAACATAGGGATGTTATGAGACCGAAAGTATGACCTCAATTTTCTGAAAATGGTGACCAATAATAATGCGAGCTTCTCCATATCAATGTAGCGGGTCTTTGCCTGTAGTAAGGCCTTGCTCAAGTAGTAGATGGCCAAGTATAGCAATATGGCTTTTTTAAACTTAAGTTTGCAGAGGGGAAGGGACAGGTCGAAGCAAACCTTCGTGGCCTAAAAAGCTTCTTCGCATTCTACCGTACATTGAAACCTCTTCACCCCTTACGAATTTTTAAGAAGGAGAGGCACTTATAAGTGGATGTGAAAATAAAATGGCTTAAGATTGCCACTTGTCCGGTGAGAATCTATACCTCTTTGGGTTTTCGAGGTTATTGCATCTTACCAAGGCCTTAATCTACTGTAGATTGGCCTCAACGTCTCTTTGATTGACTACGTAACCTAGGAAATTTTTGGAGGTGATATCAAAGATGAACTTAGATGGGTGCAACCTCATTTTTTACTCTTCAAATGTGGTTAGCTTCTTCTAAGCGCTAGAGGTGGTTGTTGGTTGATAGGTTTTACCAACATGTTGTCAACATATACTTCCATGGTTACGTAAATATGCTTATTGAACATTTTTTTTTCAATAATCACTAGTAGGTGGCTCTAGCAGTTTTCAACGCAAGGGCATCACCTTATAGAAGTAGACGCCTCTATCATTGGTAAATAAGGCATGCTCTTCATCATAAGGGCCATCAAAATTCAGATATAACTAGAACAATCATTCATGTATCTCTTGTCTTGTGATGGCATCGACCAGCTATTGATTCTTGGAAAGAGAAAGTTGTCGTTAAGACATGCTTAGTTTAGATTGGAGAAGTCTATGTTTACTCTCCACTTTCCGTTGCGCTTCATCACTAAGATTGGGGTTGGAATTCCACCTGGGTATAAGGCCTCATTAATGAAGTCATTGGCTACTAGCTTGTTTACCTCATCATTCAGCTCTTCATATCATTTTGGTTTTGGGGGGCCTTGTTACAAACCCATTTTAATTAGTCAAAGTTAAGGGTTGAATTGTCAAAGTCAAGG
>CAIGRN010192631.1:0-10608 GCA_903798345.1 Fraxinus anomala
AATCAAATTCAATTAATTCCAACATGATCTACTAACATCTATGATGTTAATTGTAATATCGAAAATTGCATTTAGTACAAATGACAGAGTTCTGTCACACAAAACAAGCCAATTTAAAGAAGATATATTTAATAACCTAATGTGCTTGAAAGACTATCCAAATGTAGACTATCAAATACACAAGATGGTTAGTGCAATTGCCGAAGATTTCAGCAATTATAATATTCACTAATTTTTTGACATACTAAGTTTTAAATTTATTATTGTACATTGATATTTCATTTTATTTTTTAAAATAAAAAAACGTACACGAAATATTTACTATGTAAAATTTTAATTCCACCTAGATATTGTAGTCAGTCCATGCTCGGATAAAGGAATATCATTTTTACAACTATATAATTCTTTTGATAAAATAAATTTATTTATGTTCACCATTTCCTCACAAATTCATTATATTTGAGGGAGTAAAACTACAATTTTTAATTTAAAAAAAAAAAACACGAGCCGTGAGTGGTTTACAAGCCGAGCAGCCTATTATTTACATCCCTAGTTACATGAAAAATGAAGGTGTTTATTGTTAAGTCACTGTTTGGTAAAGATTAAAATTAAATTTTTTGTAGTTTTTTTATAAAAGTTGATGAAATGTGGTTGAAAAGTTGTGAGTGTCATAAAATGTATTGTTAAAATTAATTGTTGGGTTTGATTTGAAATTTTAATTGGAGTTTAATCCAAACCAAACAAGGCTAAATCTAATCAAATTCAATGTTCATAGTAAATGTCACTTCTGAGGTACTATTTGGGAGCGAATAAAAGAACAAAACTGTGTCTCCCTCTCCTCCAAAAGAAAGCTAGCGTATTTCTTTCGAACACGTAAGAAAACCGATAGTCTTGAAAAGTCCAAGAAATGTTCTGAAAACGGAAAACGCGAAACCACACTACACTACACTCGCACTCAAATTGAGTTTGGTGCTTTTGGGAGGGACCAGAACGACTGTAATAAGTCAAAATGCATGGAAGAATTTCTCACTTTACTTTAAATGTTCAATAACATGGTGCAGAGAAATAAATATATAAGAGGACAAAGATAAATGCTTATACTGCTTCACAGAAAGAAAAGAAGAAAAAAATGAAAAATTGGAGGTGTCGTGGACGACTGTGATGTGAATATGCATTTATGGTCTTGAGATTCTTCTGTTGGGACCTTTCTTATCAATACATATACACACATATATCATATACCATCTCTCCCCCTTCTCTCTCTCCCCTAATAAACTTAAAACTCTTTCTCAAATTCGGCTTTTCTTTTTCTGGGATTACGTTTTCTTGTGTAATTCTCTTGAAAAACTTGTTTTCAAGAGTTCTCGCTGCAGTTTTTCCTGGGTATATCGTCTATCTCTACTAAGAAACTTAAAACTCTTGTAAATATCCTTTTTTTTCTTAATCTGGGATTACATTTTCTTGTGAAAATTTGTTGTAAAAACTGTGTTTAGTGTTTTTTATGCCAGTTTTTTTGTTAATGGGAAAGAACAGAGAGAAAGAGGGGAGAAAGAAAAAGAAAGGTAGAAAACCATGCTGTGATGAGAGAGAGGGAGTGAGAAAAGGTGCATGGACTCCTCGAGAAGACAAAATTCTTGTTGATTTCATCACAAAGAAAGGTCATGGCACTTGGCGAGATCTCCCTAAACACGCAGGTTTAAGTTACTTTTTTCTTACTTTCCTATTTATAAGTAACTTATTTTCAATATATTGATTTTAAAACTTACTTAGCCCTTGTTTTGCTTTTTTTTTTTTTTAATTTCTTTCCCCTTAAATTCTTAATCGTTCTAATTTTTAAAAGGATTCTGATGGAAAGCTTTTAATGCCACTACTAACTAGAAAAGAGGTGCTTAAAACTGGTAATTATGGCAGTCTTTATCTCCTAAAAATAAGATGGTCTTCCTTTAAAAAGTGGGGGTAATTGCCAGATTATTGAAAACTGTACATTTATCTCATCTTCTGGGATCACTTTCTTAGGCTTATTGGTATATACACGTATTAGAGCAACTTTAAGAGACTATTTATAAATATAAGATGTTCTGTATTTTAAAGAGTCAACCTCTGAAATTACGCTCCAAGAGACTTTAAAAATTAATATTTTAATTTACTCACTCTCTATAATTAAATTCATACAAAGTATTTCAATTCTCAATGATGGAAAACAATATAATAATTTAGAGAAAAGCTGGAGAAAATAAAAAATAGGTAAAAATAATAAATATTTTTTGGAACAGTAAAATTAAGTGTTAAATATAAAAAACATATTGGAGTACTTAAAAATTTTTACTCTCTAAATTATAAAATCTGTTTTTTAAAAATAAAGAGCCTCTTGAAAATGCTTTTAAATGGGCTAATATTCAGTAGTCCTCCTCTTCAAATTGATCAGCCATTTCTAAATGATGAATATGGTAAAATGACCATATTTTACCTCCAAGCTTTACTCTTAAGAACTAAGGAGGAATATCTTGCTTATGTGACAATTTTAGGTCTCCTTCGGTGTGGAAAGAGTTGTCGGCTTCGTTGGGCAAACTATCTTCGACCAGACATTAAACGAGGTCCCTTTAGTCCCGAGGAAGAGAATACTATTATTCATCTCCAGGGCATGCTCGGTAACAAGTAATTAACTTTGTGTAGTCTCTTCTTTTCCGTAGTTTCATATCAACAAAGGTCCTATTATTTTGTCCAAGGTTTCCTTGTATCTATACAAATCTTTAGCCCTTCAAACCCTGCCTACATATTCACCTGCGTAAAGACAAGATATATGTACTAATCTTGAACTCATAGAAAGTTTCACGTTCACCAGAAAAAATTATTTTTCACTGATTGATAATTTCCTTCAGATGGGCTGCTATTGCTTCTCATTTACCTGGAAGAACGGATAATGACATTAAGAATTTGTGGCACTCCCACTTGAAGAAGCATTTCAGCAGCGTATGCAGTCCCCATCCGGCCTCTTCTGAGATGGTTATGAAATCAGAATCACCATCAGAGTGGGAGAATGTTAGAGTCGAGGCTCAGTCGAGTCTTTCTGCGAGTGCATTGCTTCTCAATAATCCATCATTGAGAAATAAATCCGATCAAGGCGACTATTTCATCCGTCTGTGGAATTCTGAGGTTGGAAAATCATTTCAAAACATAAAGAAAAATGTAGAACATATTAACAGCAAGACCAAAGCAGAAGATATGACAACAGCTTACTTAGACTCGTCGAAATCATATGAGAATGATGATTCCTCTGATACCATGTTGAAGCTACTACTAGATTTCCCAATTGGGGGAAATGATACGGAATTCCTGCAAGGACATGTCTAGTCTAGTAACAAGTGCTATATATATTGAAGAGAATCACGTATGTGAAAACCTAAATGTTGAGAAATATTCATTTTAATGAATAGCTGATAACTTAAATAAGCAGTTTTCACCTAATGAGCAAAGTTTGATTGGTTTATAAGAAATTACTTCTCTACATGTCCTCCCAAGAGAACATGTCACGGACTTACCTATTTCAAGCACCGGAAATTAACTCCTCCAAAATTCCGTTCTTTGCAGTATAGCTAAGTCGTCTTCGTCTCGCGACAAAGGGCAATTAAGAATTGACATCCTGCTGGTTCCTGGGACCTTTCCAGTTTATATTGCAGCAATGCTTGTGCTTATATTCATCATTATTAGGCATTCGTGTAATCGTACCAAACAAGCCCTCAGTGTCCAAGATTGCCCTTATATAAGCAACTTGAATAAGATTGCTAACAGATTAACTCTTAGTTATTTTGTAAGCTCCAATGGATTCTCAGTTTAGTTATGTTCCGATGATTTTCCTCTCTACACTTTCCTATCCATTTTACATGTTTGGACTTTGGCTAAGCTTAAAAACCTCATAACAAAGTTCATTTGTATACAAATTTTAATATATATATATATATATATATATATATATATATATAAACACATCTAGAAACAAAAATTTACTTCAAAGTTAGGTTGAATTACTTTTAAGCTTAGCCAAACATGTATCTTTACACAACTACTCACCAGCTGATTTTGAAACGAACAATATATATGTATAGCAAATGAATATATTATTTAAACGTTATAAACAATTTTTTTTTTTTTTTGATAATAACAGCAGGAAAATATCGTATCTTTCATTTATATATATGTTTCAACAAATAATGCGTAGAAGATGAGAACTCCTATGTACTCACAACGAGAGAGAGCTCACACCCTTATAGAGTTATAGGACACAAGAACTTCGAACCAAATGCAAATAGGGTAAAGAAAAAAGTAAAAACAAAGCAACTGTGGATGACATTATATAATAGCTGAGTAACTGTATTCATCTTCTTGAGGAGGCTGAGAAAGAATTGTCAAGAACACAAATGCCCCAAACAAGATTGTGACGATGGCCGTGAAATTGACTAGGAAGGCCTCCGAGCCATATTTTGCGACGCCAGAGTTCTGGAGGAATGTAAGTTTTTCGAGGTATCCTAGTGTAGCAGTACCAACCGCTAAAATGTACACGAAAAGGCCAAACAGAACGTGCCATGGAAGTGACTGGCTTCTAATTGTCGTTGTACCCCCAGGATATAAGAAAATGAGGAAACCATAAATCCACTGCAAATTATAATTACATTAGAATAGGAGATCAAGAAGAGAAATAGAAACAACTAACTAAAGTTTAGTTTGACGGAATCAAAGAAAGGTAGAGAAGGTCTTTATTTGAGTTGCACAAAAAGGCTTCTAATTTAGGATAAATTAGATTAATATGAAAAATGCAAAAAAAATTGGTGTGTAAAGCCCATTAAGTACTTGCTAACAGAATATGCTTCAAGGCCCCAAAGATAGGTCTAAGGCTTAGCATGGCTTGCCACTAGGCCGGTTGGCCCAATGTCTGCGTAGTAACCAACTTGCATTTGTGATAAACCAATTTCAGAAAGCCAAAGATGCATGTTTCAAGAAATCAGGGGGAATTCCAGCTTCAACATTATTTAGCTTGTTTGCACTCGACAAACAATTTGATGATGCAATAAAAGAAATTGTGACCATGATAAGGTAGCTTTAATCGAGGCAAGATTCATAGACATTTAGTAAGCAATACAAAACACATAAGTTCCAAATGAGTATTACATTTGGCCAGAGTAAAATGAAGTGTATACATAATGAATCGGTACCTGAATGCCATAAAGAACGATCACACCAATTCCAAGCCAAGAGTGCAAACTGTATAAATTGGCAATATTGCTTTCATTGTGAAACTTGAATGCTGTGTAAATTCCAATTATGCCGAGTATGAGAGCAATAGCATGCAAAACTAGATGTATTAGTTTCTTCTCTGGCTTCTTCAATGGGAGACATTTGTAACTCATAATGGCTGTATTTAGGGGAAACATAGAAAGAGAACATAAAGAAGTTAATCATAATTTCATAATTAAGGGTAGATGTTCATTAAATTTGTTACTAAGGAAATTGTTTCAATTACCTTCACCTCCAATGATGACCAATCCTATAAGCATTAAGACAGGATGAATCTGGGGATAAAAGAAATGAATAAGATAATAAATCCGCAGCAATGATCACTTATATTACCCATAAAAGTAATTATAAGTTAAAACAGCTTAGAACCAAGAAATTCCTAATAAGATTTTTTTTTTCTTAGTCATTATGGGGGTATTATATGAATCCGTAGTTCAATCATTCCCAGCTCAGACATAAAAGAAGTATATTAGACAGATTGAAAATCATATTTTGGAATTAGCCAATGATCTGGAAGCGGAAGCTGAGCTTCTAGTGATTTCACACATGATCCTATAACTCGCTTGTTATATGGATGATCTCATAATTCTTATTACTTCTTTGAGTAAAACGTCCCTTAAACCTTTAAAATGCTCTGGCAAAGAGTTCAAACCAATCCAGTTAATTAACAGGTGTACTTATCTGCAATTACTGACCTTTCTGCCGCACAAAATCTTCTTCTAAGACATTCATTTTATGGATAAGGTACGAAAATGACAGTGCTTTGTCTTTTTGCATAGAGTCAGGAAGTGTGTAGATTTGGGACGTTAAATTCTGGAAAAAAATGCCATCAACAATGTGGAACAAAAGAAGAAGAAGAAGAAGAAGACCAAAATAACCTCGAAACTATCTGAGGCCCTGAAGGTGCCAATGGCAGAGTGGTCATGGAAAGTAGGCAACTTTTGCTTCCACTTTCCAATAAAATCAGCACTGCAATTTGTATTTTAGTCCAAACTATAAACGAACTGTGAGGTGCAAGAGCGACAACAGCTTTAACAACAAATGCAAAACAAGATCCAACCATTTCAATCCATATATTAAGTTAAGAATACATAATTGAAACAACTTCATCCAAAGAATTAGGTTAAAATTATCGTCCTTAATTGAAGTATTGCAATAACTATATGGTCATGGCAAGATCATAACTGATTACTACCCTCAATTCATATAAACAATCTTATCAAAATTTACTGAATTCAATTTCAGTAAACGCCACACCAGAACAAAAGCAACAAATATAAAATTCAACGCCTCAATAAAAGCTACAAAAATCAAGAACCCTAAACAGAACAAAGCGAATCATCAAAGAGGGCTTACATTAAAGATGAGATTTTTATTTGGGGCTTCCCATGCTAAACCTCCCCTGAAGCTGATACACCAAATAAGCACCATAATTGCACCTACTATGCCCAAGAAGTGAGCCACAAAAGAAAATGGCATCGCCTTCATCCCTGTCGCCATTTTTTTTAACCTCTCTTTAGTTTCTTCTTCTGGGTCTCTCTGTGAGTCGTCGTCCCCGCACGAATTTTTCTTGTACTTGTGGTTTTTCATTTTTTTTCCTACGGGGGCCGCTGCTTGTAATTCTTGAAGGTATGTGAGCCGTTGGATGAAGATTATTCTCCATAAATTTGGGCAGCGAACACGTGTTTAGCTATCATTGGTGCAGGCTGTTCCACAGGGTTGGTAGCATCGATAAAGTATAAATATCATTTTCAACCACATTTCTTATTATTTATAATGTCACACGTAAATTTAATTTTTTTAATTATTTTTAACCACACATTTTTTAAAAAATTATTATTATAAATTTTTTTTAAAATCTCATTTTAATGGAACTTAAATAAGAGCAAAATTTGCCTTTTTGCAGGCCAAGGTGATTAATTATCAATAATCTTGATTTTCATGGCCTAATTTAGTTTTAATTTTGTTTGTTAAGTAAAACTCGGGAAAAATTGGGTGAATTAGTAGAAGTGAAGGAAAAATGAGTGAAAATAGAAGAATTTCAAAATTTGAAAACCAAAGTGCAAACATTCAATAGTTGATTCGGACCATAAAACGATAATTGAAGATCACATATGATCAATTGGATGCAATTGAAGGTCAAATGAGTGCAATATAGTTAAAATATTTTCATAAATCAATTTATAGTCGAAAAAGTTATGTTACGAATTTTCAGCCTCACATTGTGACTTATTTTTAGCATAGCAAATATTTGAATTGGAAAATACTATTTCTACAATAATTATATTCCTTTGAATTATCTTTTCAACGCACTTTGAATCACCTTAATCGGATATCGAAAAAGAAAGTTATAAACAAAGTATCGAAAGTTGTTCAGAGACAAACCAATGTGAACCAACATGCACGCATGCTATCCTAGCGCGCGCACAACCTTATATATTATTTATTGAGAAAAAAACTACTCCACGACGTGCGCTCAGTGGACTATATGGCGCATGCTTGGGCCAAATTCTCTGTCGACGAGCCAATTTATTTTTTTATTCAAACTTTTATTAGTAACAACTTTGGGAAGATTTCTTGATCTAAATTCAACCCTTATAAATAAAGATCATCGGGAAAAAAAAAAACAAACAAACAAACAAAAAGCCTCTTTCTTGCCTCTTCATACATAATAATATCATTAAATTTATCAAGAACAATGCGACAATTGCTATATTTTGAGAGATAAGTTCAAGTCCTAACAAGGAGTTGAAATCAATTACATCAAGATTTTTAAGAATTCAACATTGGAATTAAAGAACAAGATGATAGCCCAAAAATAACTAACCAAGATGGGCCAATTGGTTTTTAAATTTTTTTTGAAAAATTAATTTAAATTCAAGCAAGTAAAGACTAAATAGATTAATTTAAATAATAAGCACAAATATAAAAGCGATAAGTAAAAGGGAAAGATGATGCAAACGATATAATTGTGGAGGTTCGATCTAAAACAATAATCTACGTCCTCCGTTACCAAGCTCTCCGACACGAGCAAAGTATTTTCACTATGTTAATTAACTTATGTGTAATCCAACAATTTATAACGCTTCCGATGAATTACCAAATAAGGAGCACCGATTCTTATACAATGTTGAGTTGTACGGGACTTCAACACGACCTACTATTGAGCTTTCACGGAATATCAATATGACTCACACTATTGAGTTTTACGAGACCTTAATATGACCAATAATGTGACTTACAACAATGAGTATTGATTCTTATATAATGTTGATCTTTATGAGATTTCAACACAACCCACTCTTTATCAAAGTGATTTTACAATGGAATTCATCTTTTGATAAATAATACAAACAAGTTAAGTACTAAGAGAGGCTGACACTTTAATGAATAGTAATAAATGATAGCTCAACTGTTAGATGAAAAATTTTGATGAATATGATAATAAAAAAATTAGATTCAATCACTCAAAATGTTTCAACAAGAAAATAAAAAGAAATAATTGCAATGTAGGTTAAAAAAATTTCTCAAAATATATCTATATTTTAATGAATAATTGTAATAAATTAAGTTCTAAGAAAGAAATGAGAAACTTTGATGAATATGATGATTTTACAAGTTTGATTCAATCAATCAAAATTTTTAATATGAAAAAATAGAAAAGTTTTATGCAATGTAAATGCAAAGATCTTCAAAAAAAATATATCTCTCTTTTAAGATTGATATAAATAAATTAAAAATAAAGAGAAATGAAAAGCTTTGATGAGAAAAATGATTCAAGAAGTTTGATTCAACAATCAAAGTTTTTGTTATGAAAAAATAAATGAAATGAATGTAAAGATGTAAACTCAAAGAAGATTTTCTCAAATATATTTTACAAAAAAAACCCTCTTCTTGTTGTTTAATGAATGCAAAGTAAAGTAATATTTATAACAATCAAAATGCTCAAAATTCTGACCAATCGGACTTCCGTCATTGAACCATACGACTAAATTAACCGTTGTGCGTCAAAAGTCAAAACGGTTAAAAAAATGACCGTTGGCGAACCGGACGTCAAATTGACTTTGACTTTTTTTTTAGACTTTTGAAAGAATAAGTAACACTGTAAAAACAGTTTAAAATATTAAGTTGAAAACCTCCGAAGAATAATTTTTTTCTTATGCAAGTGTTTTTGTAAAATAATATTTTCGTGTATAAAATGATTTTTTGAATTTTTATCATTCATTACTAAATATCAAAGTATTAGTATATTTATATTTGTATTAAGAAGTCTAGTTTTTTATTTTACTTCGAAGTTTGCCTATTAGACTTCTCGTCTTGATCTTTCTTTGATGTCGTCTCTCATGCTCTTAATCTTGCTTTTTCTTGACATTTGTCTTTTAAGCTCTTGTTTCAAATGATTTGATTGGAATGTTTAACTTTCACTTTGATCTTCAATTCGAGTCCGATTTGGCAATACTTGATTGATTTTAATGTTGAACTATCATCATTCAAAATCAATTGTTAAAAATAATATTAATCTTATTTGTTATGATCAAAATATTAATGATGANTTATTTGTTATGATCAAAATATTAATGATGAAATCAATCATAGGCCAGCAATTTCTCACTTTTTGATTATGACAAACAAAATTATTTGTAGAGTAAGATTGAACAATTGATATCATATTGATAAATGGATATACATTATAAATTTATCATATAATTCATATTCCCCCAATCTTCTACAAATCAATAAACGTACATTCAAAGCATATAAATGATTTCCCCCTTTTTCATTTATTCCAAATATATTATATTTTCAAATCAAAGTATACTTAATCATCTCACTTCATTTTCCCCTTTTGGTATAAGCAAAAAAGTATAGCATTTAATATCAAAAGACGACCATAGAAAAAAAAATAAAAGATTCATTTTTTTAATACTTTTCAAATATATCTTACTCAATTTCTCCTTTAAACATAAGCAAAAATGATAGCACATATGAGAGGAATGTTATGACATATAAGGTCAAAACTTTAAATCAACCATATAAAATAGTAATATATTCCCCCTAAATTAAACACAAGACACCAAATATATACAAGTTTAAATAAGAGGATAATCATCACATTTATTGTAAAATAATAATCAAAGCATACGTGATGAGATAACAAAAGTATATTCATTTGGGAAAAATTTATATAAGTTCCAACTAATTATGCACACAGAATCATACGAGAACATTTAGTATGAATTCAATTTAGCAACATACTTCAAAATCATCGATAATTCCCCAACCTCTTTGAATATATAAAAATATATCAAGTGTTAAAGG
>CAIGRN010192658.1:0-11910 GCA_903798345.1 Fraxinus anomala
ACAGGGTTATGTATACAGGGGCGCCAGCTGTATACATAACCCTGTAGTGGAAGCAGGGTTCTCATCAATATCTGAGCTGCAAAGCACTAACATCAAATTCCTTTTGACTCGACAAATTCATTTATGGTGATATTAATTAGGTTGGTTTGCCTTATCTTTTTTTTTTTTGTAATATCCAAGTATCCCAATTTCGCCAGACTAAATCCTGGACCCCTAGCCACCGGCCCTTCAGCGACTCGAGTAGGTTAATCGCGGATTATGCCCTTGTTGACTTTCAGGTTCCTGCATTGCTTATACTCATGACCCCAAGAGAGCTCTTCTCACCGCCTTCCACAATGCCTTGCCTTTGAGGTAAATCCCTTTTCCAAGAATTGTACCTTCCAGGAATCGAACTCTCCACGCTTGGGTTGCGAGCCCACAAATGCAATTGTTCCACCAACTCGAATATGCCTCGGGGGCCAGGTTGGTTTGCCTTATCTTAGTTAACCTTTTAGCTTGTAACTATACTTTCGAAACTTTTTTTTCTCGTGCTTTTTCAATAACGTATTTACAAAATAAAATATTCTTTATGTAAATTCAATTTTTTTTTATTACTTTCTAATCACACATTCTCCAAAAATTTATTGTTAAAAAACTCAATTCTTCTTTAAAATAAAAAAATAAAAAATCCTAGTTCTAAGAGAAAAAAAAAAAAAAATGATTGCACAAGATATTAGTAAACTATCAATTTTCAATTGTTTTGGCAAAAATATAATTAGAGTTTTTAATTAGGATCTCTGGGGTTTAGACATTATTACTATGTGGATTTTCAAGTAGTTGCCATTTCTGTTCTTACTCTTTATTAAATGAACTTCAGACAAAATAACAAAATTTTTTTTATTTTTTTTATATATATTAAGTTTAACTACATAAATCTTTATTTTATTAAGTTTAACAAATTATTGAAAAACTCATTTTTTTTCCTTCTTGAATTTGGTACCGACTATAAAGAAATATGGTAATATAATTTAAAATAGCAAATTTTTATTCTACAAAAGTTACTTTCAAAAATAAATTTACCTTTTATTTGAAGCTTAGTCAAACATGCTCAATCTCACTATCAACTTGGCATGCATGACATAGAATGCTTTGCTTACAAGTCATTTACGAACCCAAACCTAGCTAAGCAAATTAATGGCTAAAGTGTGGGATGGCAGCTGGCTTAATAATAATAACTTTGATTAACATATTGGCTTTGTTTGATTGTAATGCTAGTGGTTCATATGATCGTGTAGGATTAATGAAAAGTGTTGAGCACTAATCTCAACAAAGATAATTTTTTTTAAAATTTATTTAACAATTCTTCAACTCGTTCCTTTATACGTGGGCTGGATTAATCATCTTGCCATCAAAGGCTTAATACGTGCCAATATTTCATTTCAGGATCTATGAATGCTCCGATAGCACATTAAACTACTTCATTTAAAGTTTAAGACAATCACGTCCATTAGTAGGTAAAAGGAAGGCCAAAAAGGAGAATTCTTTTGCTGAATTTTTCGAGATTTCACATCTTTTTAATTGTTGCCGTCACGTTTAACTACATATATAATCGATTTAGTAGACTAATAATGTCGGACATAATATGTATTTCTCTTATAATGATAATTAATTCAACATACAAAACTTGTCCTTTAGTTCTCCAAACAACCTCTATTGTCAATGTTTTTCTTTCCAATATAAAGCGACATCATTTATTTATTACCATTATCAATTAGAATTAAAATACAATTCCTTTTTCATCAAGCTCTTTTATTAAAGTACCACACCAATATAATATTTCTACTTTATTATAAAATAAAAATAGATTACAATGAGTAACACTATAGGATGAAAGCAAAACCAATCAAAAAGCATAATCGACTCTCAAAATATTTGTGTTGTCGACAAAG
The DNA here is from genome assembly GCA_903798345.1 of Fraxinus anomala. Lineage (NCBI taxonomy): Eukaryota > Viridiplantae > Streptophyta > Magnoliopsida > Lamiales > Oleaceae > Fraxinus > Fraxinus anomala. The sequence continues at coordinate 1,929 of CAIGRN010192658.1, forward strand.
ATTCTTTATGACTATTCTTAAAGTACTTGTTTTTCTTGCTCACAATTGTAACAATCAGTATACTTGCTATCAAAATAGTATTATGGAAATCATCCACTTTTATCCATTATTTTCTGAAGCAATGACAGAAAAATGGTGGTTGGAGGCTGGTCAATTTATCCAAGTTTAACAGATTTGGTCTCTTTGATTTCATCTTGAATTATTGAGTACAATCTACACGTTGGGCATTATTGGGGAACATGTTCATGGAAATCACTCTCTGGAGTCCATATACTCTTAAAAAGGACATGGAATAATGCTTTCATTGAATTCAATAAGCCCTCGTTAGATTCCCCCATTGCCCCATCTATTCTCCCACTCAAAATTTTCTTTAAAAACTTGATAAGCCAACACGAGAGTTTATAATTTTATCGGCAGAATTTGAAGTAAATTTTATGGTAAGCAAGGATCTGGAATTCGGCTCGATCATTTATAGAGTAAAAATAAAATTCTTTTCGACCCAAAATTTACCCTTGGCTATAGTGCAGGTTAAACCTTATAAAGGTCTACGAGTGTCATTGTCCACGGATTCTTTCCGTGCAAATCCAAATAGTCAATTCAATATTTTTAATTAGGCGACAGTGGAATTTATACTCATATCTTTTATATTGTCTTGAAGTACTTTATCTAAGAGTCAAATTGTAAAAGGGAAAAAGTCATATTAAAGTGGAGAAATGATTATGGCGAACATGCCACCAGCCTTTAGATACTGGTCTTTGCTGTTGATACTCTCCTTTTAGCTTTTTGTGCTATTGTCTATGCTAGTTTTGTTTTTGTAATTCAATGCAGATTTGATCGTTTCTACATCAAATTGCTCTTTTTACTAGGGCCCCTCTTCAGCACAACACTTTTCGGGCTAATTTTGAGTCCAAATTGTACAATTTAAAATTCAACTATGCTATAAGATGTTACACGAGCATTTTACAATTTGATAGATTTTTTTGTGCAAGTCTTTGTCTCAACAGACAAATAACTAATCCACAAAATATATAATGTTTGGATCCACATTCAGTGTTACGGACAAAAGAGGGTTTAACACCTTCTTCGATTCAATTGACCACTTCATAGTATGTGGATTAGTAGGGGAATAGAGAAGACAGAAGCAGGAAACTAAGATCGGAAACTGCAAGCTTCTCCTTCTATGCAAGAACAACATGCTTCAAAGTTTCAATTTGATTTGTGGACTGGTGATTGCTTATGATTGAAGTTTCAAATTATACGAGTAATAAACATAAGAAAGTTGTTTCAAATAATTTCACTAGCTTATTTTATTAGTAATTAATTTTTATTATTCGAACTAACAATATTTTACAAGCATCAAATCAATAACTATCTCTCAGTGAAAAAATCATGAATGGTTCTTTCCTAGCCGGTTACCACATGTATGGTCTTTTCTAGGATGTCTTGAAGGCCTTTGTTTGTTAAAAACTATAAAGAGAATATAATCGAGACACGAGCACTCAAATCAATTAGAGAATTGTATAACTTTGCAAAAGTGAATGACCATAAATCATAACGTAACAAATTTGATGCTACTGTGGAAATAATCACAAGAATCGAGAAAATATAACAAAAATAACAAGAATCGATTTTTTTAGGGTTTCTTTCGGGTTGGGGTGGGGCTGGAAGGAAGAGGGAGGGCACCCATTTGGAGGCTCAAAGGTATATTATAGGACCTCATTGACTAAACATTTGAAAGTGTTCATGATTCCCAACTATAAACAAAGTACTTTTTTTTTCCCCAACTGTAACCATATTATTCATCATAATCAAAGTTTAATATTTCATCCATTCACATTGGAAATTAATCTTTTTTCATAAAGAAAGAATAGTTATAGAATCCATTAATATCACAATACCTTTTACAATTACTTTCACCATAAAGAGAAAAGGAAAGAGGAATATGCAAAAAAAGTCTGCATTACTCCTACCTTTTAATCATAGACATGTTGGGAGCACGAACTGGTGGGATATCAGACTTGTTTTAATTTGTGGGGGGCCAAATCTCACTGTCATAAAAAATCACAATATGCCCTTGTTAATACCTGATAAAAGTGAAATTTTTATTACTACCATTGTTAATCGCAAATCATATTGACACGTTTTGTGTTGAGCTAAAGAGGGCCCGGCTCACAAGAGGGACACAATTTCAATAGAGCAAGTGAAAAGAGGGAAGGACAAACATAATTTACCTAGCTGTCTAAAGTTATAATTTTTATAAGATTTAGCAATGAACAAGTGGAATAGTAAACATGTAGACGTTTAAATTTATTGAAAATAATACTTGGTGTGTTGTTGTTGATGATTAGATTATGTAAATTTGATATGTTCTTGTTCGATTATTCAGTTTACAATAGAGAATAATACCAACAATTTTTACCTTTCAATTGGTATACTGTTTGACTCTTAACAAAATTTTATTTACGGCTATTTCTAAATTATCTCATTGAAAAACTTAAACTTTCAGAAAAAAAGAACGATCTTTTTCAAATTTATATCTTCAACAAGAAAAAAACAAATTTATTTTTATTTACATCAAACGTCAAGTATGTGAAATTTAATAATCAAGTCGGAGTGAAGTTTTGTTGAAGACAACATTAATAAATACAAGAGTTCTCTCTAATACTTTTAAAAAATCTAGTCTAATGTAAAGTTATTGAAAATAAGATTTTTAACGCAACCCAACTCCTCTAAAAAGTAATTTAAAGTTATGTTACACACACACACACGCAATTTTCAGTACTTACATGATGATGGCTTTGCATATTAATGTTTATATATTCTAATCAACTATTGATCTAATGGTAACAACTAACAAGAAGCTTGAAAAAGCTGTGCAGTTGTGACTGTATTCTGTCCTCCTTTATTATATTTTTATGCTTCAATTTCTTTATCTAAACTTTCAATGTTTAAGTTTGAGATGACCTGGAAATAAGTAAAGAAGCAAAAAGTTGTTCTATTAATTTCCCTGGTCATAAGATGCAAATTTTAAGGCGAAGATGTGACAGAATCATTTTTAATGCAAACATGGCCTGTCAGCAAACTGGAAAATCTCCATGAATTTTTCTGCTTGTACAGAAAAATTCATACAGTAAAAATATAAATACTCACATGGGGGGTGGGCCCCATGCGAATTAAATATTGCCAAAAAGATGGGTCCCACCTATTTGTGTGTATTCTGTATGCTTTCTGTGTGTTTTTCTTTCTGTACACCATAGACTCTCTCAATTTCCATGGCACTCTCTCAATTTCCATGGCCTTTCGTCTCATTTATCTCTCCGAGATTTGATTTCCACTTTAGAATATCATCTGCAGGCTGTCTTTATTAAAGAACTTAAGTTTATAGATGAAGCGATTTAATCCGACGAAGCAGACAGACCATAAGTTCAAGTCTTGTTGCTACTCGTTTATAAAAATTGAGTATGTGTTAGGCACTTCATGTAAAAATGAAAGCATCTTGCATGGGAGGAGACATGCTAAAGACAAATTTTGGAGAAATAAATTATCAGATAAAACCTTAAGTTTTTAAACAAAATGATACAACATAATATCAGATAAAGTTTCATTGTCATTCTTCTACAAAATTTGTGTAGATGTTAGATATATGAGATTAAATAAATTCAGTCCGCCCTTTAGGGGGTGTGCCAAAGACAAAATTCAAAAAAAATACTTGAATTGTGTCTTTAAAAAATTAAGCTATTAGATGAGATGTTTGGAGGAGCTGCGCTTCAAATCAATCTCTTGTTTCTTCTTAAGGGGTCAACACAAAGTGCATCCTTTCAAATCCTTCTCTCTCCCTCCCTCAAAAACATTACTCTCTTCCAAATTTGTTCACAATGAGAGACTTTGCTTCTTGTTTTAGTGAATATACAGTGCAGGTATCTGACACTTCATGTTCTAGTGATTCAAACACTTCTTGCATGACTCCTGGCTTGATCCCTTCCATTCAAAATGCTGTCACATGTCTCTACAGAACAGTTCTCTCTACTCAGAAGCAATTCTTGATCTCAGCCACATGGTACAAGAATAATATCTGTCAAGGTCTAATTATTACCTTTGGTAATGATCCATCAACTGCCATTAAACTCAACTCCAATTCGAGGTTATTCCGAAAGCTTAAAGGCAGTAAATCCCTTGAATTTGACAACTCGAAAATTGAAGTTTTCTGGGATTTTTCCACAGCAAGATACCACACAGGTCCTGAACCTGTTGATGGTTATTATGTTTTGCTCACTGTTGATTCAGAACTCGGCTTATTTCTTGGCGATATGGTTGAAGAAGCATCAATAAAAAAGCTTAAAACTGGTACTCAAATGGCTAAAGTCTCATTAGTTTCACGGCAAGAACATTTTTCTGGCAGCACCCTATATTCAACCAAAGCTAAATTCTGCGAAAAAGGCGCTGATCACGACATATCGATACATTTCAGTGGAGGAAACGAAGTCCTAAAGCATCCTGTTCTATCAGTTTGTATTGATAAGAAGATGGTGTTTCGTGTAAAGAGGCTGCAATGGAATTTCAGAGGAAATCAGACGATTTTTCTCGATGGTTTGCTTGTTGATCTCTTGTGGGATGTTCATGATTGGTTCTACAATCCTACAGCCTCAAGATACGCAGTGTTCATGTTCAGAACTAGAAGTGGAACGGACAGCAGATTGTGGTTGGAAGAGAAAATGGGAAAGGAAGATCATGAAAAAGTTGAATTCTCATTAATGATCTACGCCTGTAAGAATGTATAAAAGAAAATTATCTTACAGTTATCTTGTTCTCATTATTCATAATTTATTTTTTAAATCAGTCTTCAACACGCCATTTCATGTGCATACTGAATTCATTTTTCATCACGTGAGAATGTTTTCTAAAAATGTATCGACCATTTCGTGCGCTAAATCTAAATAATCTAATCCTAATGTATCCACGGTCTAACAGCTTAACGTTTTAAATTAGAAGGTTCAACATGCATGTATATATATGATGTTTTTAGTTTCTGTTGATTATTTATTACAGGAGAAGCTAAACCAACTCCTGTGAACTGACAATAACTTGATTGAATAATGTCAATTCATTTTCAAAGTTTTTTCTGGTTTGAGTTTTTAGATGTAATAAAAATGTAATATGAATCCCATTCATTTGTGAAACTATACATTATTGACATTCCAGTTCTAATTTTAAAGTGCTGTTAATAACATGACTGAGATGCAGAAAGCTTTTACAACTTTGAACCACATACATTAAAGACAAAAGAAAAAGAAAAGATACCACATGAGCATTTGAAATTTCAAAAGATTTCAATCAAGATTTGCTGGTACTGCTTTTTGGCTTTTCACATATTTTAAGAAAGTTGCAGACCAACTTGTGAAGTACGTTTGATTGAACAAGATTAATAAAAAGGAAAAATCCATAAAAATGTTTATCGACTACCAATTGAACACACCAACTATGCCATAAATATATGAGAATAAAAGTCCATCCATTCGTATCAAGAGCTNTTGCTGGTACTGCTTTTTGGCTTTTCACATATTTTAAGAAAGTTGCAGACCAACTTGTGAAGTACGTTTGATTGAACAAGATTAATAAAAAGGAAAAATCCATAAAAATGTTTATCGACTACCAATTGAACACACCAACTATGCCATAAATATATGAGAATAAAAGTCCATCCATTCGTATCAAGAGCTAAATTCATTACAACAAATATCAATCAACGGGGACTATTATTCGAGACATCCACAAATTATAGATATAACACAAGCTCTTCAAGTATACTAAAATTATACAACAAACATACACTCCTAAATTCCTTTATTTCTGCATTTTATGCAGTTAATTACTGACTTATGTTTTCAAAGGAATACCCTGCTTCCCTTAACACACTTTGACATTCCCAAATTTTTCGAAGTCATCGACGATTGACAGATTTTGATCACAACAATTTTCAATAAGAAGCATATGAGAAGCTTCAACACAGTCAGGGACAGGTAATTGATAACATTTGTACCACATTATTTCACCAAGTGAGATTAATCAGAAGGCAGCCAAATGGACTGACAGATCTTATCAGATTGGGTGTTGTTATTCTGTCTGCATTTTTCTTGAACCACATTCATGGAGGCCTTTAACTTTTTCACTAGAAGTTGAAGCTAACCAACTGATGGTTATACAAGTAGGATATTCCCTTGTTTTCTTTTCCTTTTTCTTAGTCTTGCTACATTTAACTTCTTGCCTGCAAACTTGTGTGTCTAGTCAAGAAAGTGTCTTTATATTACCCACTTCAGTAAAGAAATGTAAAAATGTCCCCTGGGGAATAAGAATGGGAAAGTTTAAAAAGTTCATACCCATAGTATGTAACGAAAATTGAAATTTTGAAGTTTCATCTTAAAAAAATCAATATTCTTATCTTATATGTTTCATTGTTTTTATATTTAACCCATGTTTGGCCTCCATTTTCTGAAACTCATTTTTTTACTTGACCCCATTTTCAACTACACTTTTTATATATGGAACTCATAATTTTTATAAACTTTTCAACCATACATTTCATAATTTTTTAGCGAATTTGCTAAAAATTTGATTTTTATTTAAACCAAACAGGGGCATAAGAGATGCACGATTTAACATATCCCTATGATGACTTGGAAGGACTACTAATGTGAGCTTTATACCAATCAAATTGTACATTTTAAAGTTTTTTGTGAGTTCTAATATTGTTAAGAAGATTAATCCAAACTCTTATATGTTTATAAAGAAAGATTTAAAGAGATTGTTTTTTTTTTTTTTTTTTTTTTTATCGGATATAAGGAGGAACAAAGCCCTACACAAGTGTGGGTTGACCACGCCTACATATTGTTTATAGAATATTTTCTCCTTTAATCCGAGCAATTTGACAATTTTAGGTCCGAGTCTTGGTTAATCTAGGTGATGTAAATGGATGGGCCAAAACAATGGTTGTCTAGCTACTTTTCCTTCCAAAAATGGATGCCCATTGATGCTAAAAATCTATAAACTTGAGAAAGATCCTTATGCATGACGTCTTTGTAGTTGGTGACTCGTGTGTCTATCATTTTTTTAGATGAATTAGACCCAAACTTGGTTTTATTTTCGAAAATTCTAAAATCTGGTATCCGACAAAGTATTTCTTAAATCAGGTGTTAAATTTTTTTTTTCTTAAATCAAGCATCCAAAAAGCCCTAGTCCACACTCTCTATCGATCTAACCCTTCCCCACTCCCCTTTCTCTCACCATCATACGCACCACCACACCCGTTGCTATCACCACCATCTCATCATCAAATTTACAAAATATCAAGCTCAAGCCACCACCATTACCATCAAAATCGCCACCACCAACTTTTCTCTTCTTTCTCGTCTTCCGTTACTCAACTTGATACCTACTTCAAAACCTCAACTTGTGTGCGTTTTCATGCCGATTTTATCAATGTATCTCTAGTTTGGGGCTCATGTCCTTCGATAATAAAAATGAACAAAAACCATAAATAAAAACTCTTACTTAGATGTTGAGACGCTTATAAGAATTACATTTATCATGGTACATGGATTAATAAGTTACAATAAAATTTTTTACCTTGTAACAATATTTGTAATTTTCTTGTATTGATTGGATGACGGTTGGTGCTGATTGGGTGACATAGATGGTGGCGATGGCGAGATAGCATTGGCAATGGTGTGATGGTGGTGAAACAATTTTAAGTTTTAATTTTTTAAAAAAATTACTCTCACGGTAAGAGTAATAACACATGGGGATGTCCAATGCATTTTAAAAGATTATAAATTCTAATGAATTTCGTGAATTTGAATAAATTTTGGTATTTATATTTTAAACTTGAAATCCATCCCAATATTTTAAAATCCCTTCATTATTGAAATCCTTCTAAATTCATAAGTTATTGATGATACATAGATTTTAATGAATTTTTATTAAATCCATTAAAATCTTAATTAGAAACATCTTAATTTAAAAGGAATTTTAAAATTTATTAAAATTCCAGTTGAAGACACCCATGTAAGTGTAAATTAATATAGTGTGTAAGTTACAATCATTACAACTTATTAATATAGAGTCTCTATTGAAAAATACATAGGAAAAAAAATTTAACTATAACCCATTTCAAAGCTAAGAAACACATTTTAAAACTTTAAAAAACAGATATTATTAAATTTTATTTATGAAATAATTAATTAAAAATATATTTTATTAATTAAAATATTAAAGTCACAATTCTATAGAATTTGGTCATGAGTAATTGAAATAATTGGTCACAAATTATTTCTCGATTACAAATAAAAACTTTTATAGATCACAAATTATTTCTTAATTACAAATCAATAAGTCACAACTTATTTAACGGTCATAAATTATCAAATTTATTAGTCACAGATTATTTCTCAATTAGAACTTAATAAATTGTGAGCTACAATCACATTTTAAAGTCATATATTATTTATTGGTCATAATCAATTAAATAATTGGTTACAATCAATCAAATACCTGGTCACAAACACATTCCCACCCCACCCACGACCACCACCACACCAGACTGCCACCATCACCACCACAGTAACCACAACACCATCGCACACCATCTGAACACATCATAGCAACCACATCACCACTGCCACGACCATCGCAACACCAGATTGCCAACATCACCACCATAACAACCACGACACCGTCGCATCGCACTAACTGAACAAATCTTTCCAACAAATCACACACACATATATATATATATGAAAAAATTATCGCTGCAAACAGATCTCTACAACCTTCGTCACCAGTGATGTCTAGAGAGTGAGGGGAGAGGAATAGCATCTCGTTGGCGATGGTGGAAGGTAATCTTGCAACTTATCACACATATATATTAGAAGAATCACCGTTGCAATAGATCTTTGCAACATCCAACACCAACGACGTCTAGAAGTGGGGTAGAGAAAGAGCGCCTCACCGGCAGTGGTGGAAGGTAAAAAGAATGAAAAGTGGACGATGGTGGGGAAAGGTAAAGAGAAGGAAGAGTGGTGAAATATAGAGAGAGAAAGAAGAAATTGAGAAATAATTAGGATTTGGGAGGGTAGATGGTAGTAGGGCGGATATGTAAAATAGTTTTTACAATATTATTATTATTATTATTATTATTATTATTAATATTGAGATTTTTAATTATATCTGATTTCTGAAAGAAAAAATTGTAAATTTTAATTATGAATTGAGATTTTGAAAACATTTAGCACCTGTAATTTCCACTTGATTTAATCCATTTGGGCTTGGCCCACTTGTCATTTATATACATTGTGGGTTAAGCTGATGGGCAAAATAGGTGGATATGGGTTCCGAGTCCTTACGCAGAGTAAAGCATTATAGATCAAATGGTGGAAATTCTCAGTACAAAAAAATATGCCTCTCAAGTAAATACACTAATAAAACATGCCATGACAATTTCCACAATTTATAACAAACTACCAAAAAAATAAAAAATAAAAATCAATAAAAGTAAAGGACTAGCTCTACTCTTTTACATTCTTTCTCTACTGTAAGGCCCAGACCAACACACGATATGAGAATCGAAACACTCAATAACCAAAACAAACAAGTAAAACTGCAGAAATTAAAAGATGAACACAAGAACTATTTCGGTGACTGCTTCTCACACCTACATCCCCCGTTGAGCATCCATGAAAGAAAATATGTTCAGATGCACAAAATCAGCCACAAAATGACAATGAAGATTACAAATAGAGAAAAGAGATATGAGACTCACCTCTCAAAGTACAGCAATAGATCTACCTAGATTTACCAAGAAATCATCAAGTAACCCTTCGAACAAATACTAAGTAACACAATAGAGAAATCACTCATATCTTCATAATATTCACACATAATATTACAATCGAAGGTTGATCTATATCTCACAACACTTTAAATCAGAGAT